>VZTF01003048.1:700867-819004 GCA_013397755.1 Cnemophilus loriae | reverse complement strand
CCCGGACGCACCTCCCTTGTCACGTGAGGGGCGCCGCAGCGACGCGTCTTCCCGCCAGCCACGCGAGGGCCGCAGCCAATCAGCGCCGCGCGGGTGCGCGGGGCGGGGCATCGGCGGGGGCCACCGCGCATGCTCCTTGCCCCGGCCGGGCACGCTCACTTCCGCGCGGGAGAGTTGAGGGCGGGGGAGGGGGCAGCGGGAGTGGCAGCTCGCGCGGGCCGGGCCGCGCCGCGCCGCGAGCGGGCGGTAAGTGCCACCGCGGGCACGCGGGGCGGGGNTCTTTACTTGTGAGAGTGGCGAGGCACCGGCACGGGTACCCCGGAAAAGCTGTGGCTGTCTCTGGCGGTGTTCAAGGCCGGGTTGGATGGAGCTCTGAGCAGCCCGGTCTGGTGAAAGGTGCCCTGCCCACAGCTGGGGGGTTGGAACGAGATGGTCACAAGTGAAAGGAATCAGAAAGACAGCTTTGTTTGTTCTTGTTCGTTGCGAAATCTGGATATGTTTGTTCTGTAATGACTTGGGGAGAATGGGGAGGGGAATGTCGGTCGTGTCTAGCCATGATATCACCAGCCGTGGTTCTTTCCCCACGAAGCACAAATGAGGGACATGGTGAGTGTGAGGTAACAGGTGTGTGATTTCTTTCTTTCTTCCTACTTCTGTAGATCCAGTCCTGCAGTGCGCTGGAAGGAAGAGGAGAGCAGAGCAGGAGCTGGGGCAGTGGGTTTCAATAGTATGCTGGAAGTCAGGGGACTTGGGTTCTTTTCCTTACTCCCCTATGGATGTACTAAGTGAGATTCTGTGCCCTAGCCTCCTCCTGTGTAAAAGATGGATATTTACATGCAAGGATGCTTTCAGAACTGGGTCTGGAGAACAAGTACTTAGACAGCCTGGTAATGTTTCAGTAGGATTGCTGCAATTGAAAGTGGTGTAAGCCCTGGACTCTTTCCAGCACTGTTCTTCTCACTTTTTACTTTCTGTTTCCTTTCCCATTTTCTTCCCTTTAGTCACTGCTGCATCAAAATAAAAGAAACCAAAACCAACAGCCCTGCTTCTAGGAAATGGCACAGGTACTGGAAGAGCAGCCAGGTGTGAGCGTTCCTTTCAGCGACCGCTCTGTCCTCTGTTTTGCAGCTTCATTTGTTCTGTCATGAGTGGAGGACAGCAGAAGGGCCCCCAAATCTTACAGCTGAATTAGTCCCCCTGGGTTCCCTGTGGTGGTGACAGTGGAAACGAAGGGTTACAGAAGGGCTTTGGGACAGCAAGGGATTGACTGTAAAACAGCAGGTGAAAATCCAGCATTGATAAGTGGAAGATAATGGATGTGTCAGAGAAACAACCATAACACTGATGCTGTCCCTACTATCTGATTCCTCTTAAGAAAGAGATCTGGGGACTTGTAATACTGTTTATTATTATTATTTATAATTACTCTGTAATACTGGTCTCGTTGACAGGGTGGTGTTGGGTCATTGTTCGGACTTGATGATCTCGGAGGTCTTTCCCAACCTAATTGATTCTGTGACAAATACGTGACTCTCGCTGAAAGGCATCGGTTCTGGGGGGGGGCCAGGAGGACAAACCCGTGGATCTGTCCCTATGATTTCTGTGTCCAATTCTCACCCTCCAGTTAGGTACAAATCAGGGTACTTCTGTACCTTTCGTTGTTTGTGGTCCCATTGCACGGAATACCCTGGAGGTGCAACTGGTGCAAAATATTTCCTGGTAAGCAAGGGAAAGAACAAGATCACATGGCTTCCATGCCACCTCATGTTCCTCCCCAGAATTGTGGAAGCACAAACCACCAGCCCTCCACCTGGTTTCTGTGTCTGCTCTGATCACTGTGGGCCCCATTGCTGAGCTTTGCGTTTTCTTCACTGCTTTGTGCTTCCAGCAGTAGTTCTCTGAAAGTGTCAGCTCTGCGCTCAGAAGCAGGCTAAAATGTGGTTGGAATAGTGACAATTATTAAGGAAAGAGGAAAAACACAGAGTGATGTTGTGACTTCGTAGTGTAAATGGTAGCCCATCCTTGTGGAGGTGATTTGCTCCTCTTCGAGTGTAGCTGGAGGAGTAGAAAAGGGATAGAGAAGTGACAGAGATGAAAAAAACTGCAGACCAGTTTCTGTACAAAGAAGAGCTAAATAGTTTCAGATTACTCGACTTGAAAAAGAGACAGCAGGAGAAATAGTAACAGAGCAATGCTGTCATGAGTGCTACTGAGAGAGTGAAGTAAGAAGCAAGGATTTCTTGCCTTTTCAGACAGATCCAAGCATGTCAGCTGGAATTCCTGAGTGGCAGGCCTAAGCCATGCAAAAGCAAGGCATTGTTCAGATGAAATGTAATTAAACTGTGCAACTGGAAACCTGCCCTTAGCCTCTCCCTTCCTGTGGAGGAGCAGCCGGCCGGATCCATTGCCCTGTTTAGCTCTGTATCCTCTTCCTGGTAGTACTCTGTAGCAGAAAGCTCGGGAAGAGCACAGCAGGGCTGTGTTGAGTTTGCATGGCCAGATTTGTGTAGTGGGGGGGCTGCAGGGCTTCTGTGAGAAGCTGCCGGAAGCTTCCTCCAAGTCTGGCAGAGCCAATGCCAGCTGGCTCCAGGGCAGACCCTCTGCTGGCCAAGGCTGGGCCAACCAGGAGTGATAGAAACACCTCTGTGATAACATATTTAAGAAGGAAAGAAAAAAAGTTATTGGGCAGATATAATTGTGGGCAGAGAGGAGTGGAGTGGGAATATGTGAGGAACAACTCTGCAGACATCAAGGTCAGTGGAGAAGGAGGGGCAGGAGGTGCTCCAGGTGCCAGAGCTGGGATTCCCCTGCAGCCCCTGGTGCAGCCCCTGGTGGGGCAGCTGTGCCCCTGCAGCCCATGGAGGGCTGCAGGGATGCACAGATCCACCTGCAGCCTGTGGAGGAGGTGGATGCCTGAGAGGAGGCTGTGACCCCGTGGGAGGCCCATGCTGGAGCAGGGTCCTGGCAGGGACCTGCAGACCCATGGAGAGAGGAGCCCACACTGGAGCAGATTTCCTGGCAGGACTTGTGACCTTGCAGGGGATCCATATTGGAGCAGGCTGTGCCTGAAGGACTGCACCTGTGGGAGAGTGATCTATGCTGCAGCAGTTCATGGAGAACTGTTCATGGGATGGACTCGTGGAGAAGTTTGTGGAGGACTGTCTCGGGTGAGAGGGACCCCATGCTGGAGCAGGGGAAGGACTTTCCTCCCTGAGCGTGGCAGAACAACAAGTGATGGACTGACCATAACCCCCATTCCTCATCTTGCTGTGCCTCTTGGGGGAAGGAGGTAGAGTTTGGAAAGAAGGGAGGGGTGAGGGCAAGGTGGTTTTAAAATTTATTTTACTTCTCATTATCCTGCTCTGATTTTGTTTGTAAGAAATTCAGTTAATTATCCCAAAGCTGAGTCTGCTTTGCCCACAATGGTATTTAGTGAGGGATTTCTCCCTGTCCTTATCTTAACCCATGAACCCTTTATTATATTTTCTCTCCCCATCCAGTTGTGGAGGGGAGTGATAGAGTGGCTTTGGGGGTGTGCCTGGCATCCAGCCAGGGTCAAGCCACCCCAGGGGGACAGGATACAGGGATAAATGGGGCAGTAGGTGCAGGCTGGCTGCTTCTGCACAGAGGAATGACCAAGAGCTGTACTTCCACTGCTTCAGGATTCCTACAAAGGTGCTGAAGAAACCCCAAGGCTGACCTTGACCAAGTGTCTTCTGTTCTTCATCAGCACCAGGATTTCTCCGGAGCCTGTAAGAACACAGGAACTGTAGACTCCACCTTTAGCCCCTTCCGTACGAAATTCCTAGAGCTGAATTCTCTGACTGGGCCTGAGCAGGGCTTATGTATCTGCATCACTTCCAGGTATCGGTTTGCTGCAGAGATCTTTTCCTGTATTCTAGGCCATTCAAACTCTAGCTCATTCTGCTTTTTAATTTCTTTCTTTTCTATTCTAGTTCTAATATATCTTTGTGTTTCAGTTTGTTTCTATTGTATTTGTTTATTGCCCAAGTTCTGTAACTGATATGATGGTCAGTGTGTAGGTGGGTACTGGAAGTCAGTTTCTACCCTGCCTTGCTTACAAGACATAGAAGGACAGAGGAGAAAAAAACTCCAGCTTGTGTGCAAAGGCAAAGTGATTTGTCGTGATTATAAGTAAATTGTCAGTAGTGTGAGTCAGAGGGGAGAAAACATAAAAAATCCTCTTTTACTCTGGTGGTGTTTTCACTTGGGGCTACCCAGTCTGTTTTATGCGAGTGAGATGGGAACTAATGGAAACAGTTTGTCTGTTGAAAGCCAGATAAAGGTTGCAAGATTTGCTGGACTGTGAGATTTCCTACCTGTTTTGTACTTGGGCCTTACTGCCTCTCACCAGAATAATTTAACTTCAGGTCTTCCTTATTTCTTGAAAGTAAACAGATTCTTCTTCCTCCTTGTCATACAGGAGTTTGTGTTGTCAGAGGTGACGTCTCCAGCTGAGGATAGTTTGGAGTATCACACCTTGTGGGAGTGGGAAGTTGTTGAAGATTCCTGCGGTGGACTTGCACAAAAAACACAGACAAAGTAAAACTTCTGCTACAAATGTTGTGGGGTGATTCTCTAACCTACTGGTGGGGGATGTGCCTAAAGGCTTGTCCAGAAGCACTTAGACTGCCTTTGTGAAATAAGTACCTGGCCTCAAAATTTTGCAGCTGCTGGAGGAAAAGAAAGACTGTGTGAAGGAGAACAATTAAGACTTGAGTGGATATGGCCAGAAAAAGATAACAGGTGTCCCTGGGGCAATTCGCAGGGCTCAGGGAAAATTCTGTCACTCCTGTTAGCGCTTCGCCTTGTTGAGAGAGAATGTTTGAATCTCTCATTTATGACTTTTTCTTGTGCCCCAATTTACTTGCAGACCTCTCCACACTACTGTGCTACATCGTTCTTACAGTAAGAAATTAGTGTTTCTTCCTTGTTTTCTGTGAACTCCTGGAAGGCACTGGTGAAGCTTGGGGGCAGTTGTTTTTCTGTCCTTTGTTGACTCGCAGACCCACATGGGGCAGCAGTAGGTTAAGGAAACACTGCTATGAGTGATTGCCCTTCTCCAAATAAAAGGAGTTTCACACCTTAGGGCATGACTTGCTGGGCTGCTCTTGGATCTGTTTTTGAAGCAGATATTGCCAAGCAAGCTTGAAAACTCTTGTGTTACCCCTTATGACTTGTTAGTAACTTTCCGAGAGGAGGTAAACCGCTCTTTCTCCTGCTCTAATTGCTGGAGCTCCTGGGGTCTGGTTTCCATCCCACTGCTGTGCCAAGAGCGGGCTTTGCCTATTCTATTGGTAGTTGTTACTGGAGGAGCAAAGCACTGAGGGTCAGGGGATGTAGGTGAAGGAGCAGTTAGAGGGCAGGTGTTGGCAGGCTTTGCTTTCCTCTGTCCTGCTTGGCCTATGGAAGTTGTCAATTGCTTTGTGTTTTGTCCCAGTTTTGCTGCTCTAGGTGCTTTCTGGATAATGGCGAAGATGGTGAGAAGAACATGTGCGTTTTGTTCGGAAGGGGAGGCTGGCTCTGTGATGTATATCGCCACAGAGAGAGATATTGCAGCTCATCAGGATTGTCTGGTGAGTGCCTTTAGCTGGTTGGTTCCAAAGAGAACTGGAGAGGAAGGGATAAGGAGAGGGAGTTTCCACTGCTCGTCTGTTTTTGATTTTGCAATGATGTCTGGATTGAAAGGTTGCTCAAACCAGCAAGTTTATATATTAGCTTGAAAAGCTGTGAAAAGCAACAGGGCTTGGCCAGGATTTTGGAGTGAGAGAGGATGTGTCTGCACAGCTGCAGCTGTTGATTTGTGGTGTTTTCATGTGTGTCTATTGCTGATCAGTGGTCCTAGACAGACACGAAAACACCACAAAGAGCACATACGGTCTAGCAACAGGAATAGGTCTTCTTGAGACACTAAATTGGATGAGGATTCTCAGACCAAGGAAAGTTGTGTACTTTGCAGGAATCACTTGATATATGGTGGTTAAAAAACTCTCCAGTCTGTGCCTTATTTAAAATAAGGAATAAAAATATCAGAAGTTGATTATAGGAGAATATCTGTGAAGCTCTAAGCGTGTTGCGATCCTTCTGCTCTTCTTGCCTCACTTTTATTCTGGAATCTTGGTGGAGCTGGTTCTTGGTGTGCAGAATCACTTACAGCTGCTGTATTCTCACTTCAGCAGAGGGAGGTTATAGCTGAGGGCTGTTTAGTACAGGAGATTGCTGCTAGAACAGCTTTCTGGCTGTCACTGTCCCAGCCCTCTTATTCTCACAATTGTTATGTCTACATCTTTATTTTTCTCATACCTTTTTTGGTTGGTTATTTTTTTATCAGAATGTTTCACAAACATTTGCTACCTCTTTTACAGTGTTACTTGAATGTTTTGTTTGAAACAGGTGTTATAAGGGCTTTAATGTTTCTCCAGTGTTAAAACTTCATTTTCTCTCTCTCTCTGTTTTATTTTTCTTTTTTTCTTTCTCTCTTTCTTTCTACTCCCAGCAACTTATTTCTCTGCCTTAGGCTTCTTTGCACTGTTTGGGTTTTTTTGCAGTCAGCTATCACCTTCTGAGCAGACAGACTGTGCCTACCAGTTGATGAAAGGGTAGCTCCCTTTTGTTTGGAATTAGCTACGTATAATGCTTAGGAAATAATTGCCAAGAACTTCCCCTTCCTCACTCATTGTCATGGCTCAGCAGTTCTATGGGAATTAAAGTGGCCTGAGTGTGCATGTGTACATTTTTAGTGTGTTTCTCCCACGATGTGTACAATGTTTCTATTTTTCTCCTGCAGTCAACTGTTGTCAGCATTGGGCTGTATGGAAACCTTATTTCAGAGAAATGTTGGGTGCAGCTGTAGGTCTGAACAACTGAGCACATAAGATGTCCAAGGTGTGGAGGTCTGTTGCCTGAGGAGCTTCTCATCCTTACTTTGGGCACCCTGGAATTTCAGATTTTCTTTGTTCATGTTTTTAATAAGTTAACTTTCTCGCCTTATTATCTTTTCTTAGTTCACCTTCGGGTTATGTGAAATCTCCTATGTGGAAGGAGAAACTTCTTTTGACTGCAGAAGTGTTTAAGCATAGCTCCTTGTTCATTATAGGTGAAACCTCTTAAAAACACAGAGAAAAATCAACCTCCTTAGGTAGGGCAAGTGCAAGAAGGAAAGATGTATTCCTTGTCTCTTTTCTGCAGTGGTGACTGAGTCATTCTTATTTCTTAAAATCGTCTCTTTTGTCTTTAGTTATTTTCCTCAGGATTTGTGGAATCTGAAGATCATAACCCAGAAAATCTGGGAATAAGATTTGATGTGGCATCAGTGTTAAAAGAGCTCAGGAGAGGAAAGCGGCTGGTAAGGAAGTGTTTCTGAATCTGCACTTAGTCTTGTCTCATAGTATTGAAGGTTGTCTGGCCTGTTCTGTGCTTTAAAGAAAAAATGCATTAGAGTAGCTGGTCCTTCTGATCTAGTGAGATTAGGGAAATTACAGGTTTAGTGTTGGAGTCATTGATTTGACATTTGGTTTGGTGAAATTTAGTTCATTCTGTATTAAAATGCAGGTGGGGTTTTTTCTGGTCTTTATGTCCTTTGTCAAAGTTTCCTGAGACTTTGGTAAAGAACTAAGCCAGTGCCTGAAACAAAAGAATGCAATCCACGGTTGTGAAGGGAAACACCTTCTGAGTTTAGCAGAAATAAGGTTATTTATATGGGGTTTTCTTTAATTGCCTTTGTCTTCAGCTGCTCTTCTCCCCTACATCCTGTGAGTGGAACTCTTTTCATTATGAAGTTAGCCTAGAAAACATAAATACAAACATTAATACCAATTAATGTTGAAATAACTTGGGAAAGTTGCGCAGTGCCCTCACATGGCTCTTTGCCTCATTTTACAAATTTATCCATATGAAATAGAGGTAAGATAGCAAAAAGGTGGCTGAAATAATGACCAGGGAGGGAGTTTGCAGGAGTGAACTTGTCTGATGAATTACACAGAGATGACTTGCAATGGAATGCAGTGGATTTTCCCACAGAGGATGGCATTTGCCCTGTCTGGCAGGATTTGGAGTAGCTGCCTGTGACGTTTACCTGGTGAAGCCCCTCCTGTTGTTGTAGGTGTGCAACTTCTGCCGCAAGAAGGGGGCCACGGTGGGCTGCGAGGAGCGCGCGTGCCGCAGGAGCTACCACTTCTTCTGCGCGCTCTGCGACGACGCGGCCGTGGAGACCGACCAGGTCAACGGCGTCTACCGGTACCTCCCCAAGCGTCCTGTGACTGTCACTGCCAGCGTCCGGGGGGGTGTCAGCAAGAGGGGCTTCGTTGGGTGGGGTTTAGAGGGTTTTTAGGGAAGGAAATAAGTTCTCTTCTCTTAAAGCGATGCTTGATCCTCTGTTTACAAACTGTGGGAGAAATGTTTTCATTTCACAGGAAAACTTCACTGCAGTGGGAGGGAATCTGTTTAGTGTTTGAGCCTGTAACATACCTGAAAGATAACTAGGCCAAAACTGAGAAAGTCGGTCCTTACTGACTCTCTAGCTAATCTTCAGGGGCCAAGACTTTTATTAATGTCACTGAAATTCTAAATTTTTTTTTGGTTCAGAAGCTTCAGTAAACGCAGTCTGAGCACAGAGCAGGTTATGACACTTCTAGGTCTGCTCACATAAGGCAAATTCAGGTAATTTTCCCTCCCTATGCTAGCAAAGAACTTTGATTCCCACCAAAGACCTTGTATTTCAAGTATGTTGCTAGCATTAACACAATTAAATGGATTCTAAGTAAACTTTCTGTCCTGATCATGCTAGTCCTGGTGTCCACTGCCCTTGAGCTGCCTGCATTGCCACTGACAGATGGAACAAATTGGAGGATGCACATGAAGGGGTGGAAAAATTGGGGCGTCAGGGACCTTTTGAGATGCTGAAGTTATAGTAAAGTCTGAGGTGCATAAAAGCCCTGATGCTCATTTCTGTGCAAGGCCAGAGAGATCACAGGTCATGTTAGTCTTGGATTAATTTGGGGATCATCTAATCACTACTTGTTTCAGAAAGGGCTGGACTAGTGCAGTCCATGGTAGCAGTGGAAGATGGGCCCTTTTGTGTCAAGACACTTGCACTCCTGGCTGGTTCACAGCACTCTCCACCTAAAATGAATGCATCTGTGCAAGGCTGTAAGCCCAGCTGTACAGGGAGGAGGGGATGTTTAGGTGATGCTTGTAAAATCTTTGTGAATCTGCAAAGCTCATGAAAGAGTGTAGCTGGGAAGGTGGAAACTTTCTGTGATCGCAGAATAAATGGCTTTCATCTTATAGCTTTAGAAAGGAGAACTCAGGCTCAAGAATTTTGAACTCAAGATGCTGAAAAACAAGTGGGACCAACAGCAATCTAGATACAAATTTCTAAAAAGTGCTTGCATATCCAGTTTGGTTTGGTGTTTTTTTGGAGCTGGTGACCTTGGAGGTTTGGAAGAAGGACCCTTAAAAATGCCTTAAGTCATGTGTGACACTCGTAGCCTAGGAAACTAGGCTATAGCAACCTGTATTGAAGAGCTGGGAAAGGACTGGATTAGAGAAAGGTAGTAGGACAGGTTTCAAGGATTTGAACCTAAAGACTTTTGCACAGTAGCAGTGGCATAAATAAAGCACAAAAATTGTAGCTAGCTGAAATTATTGGAGAGTAGACTTGAAAAACAGTGGATGTGGACTGACAGCCCCTGCACATTTTTATGGTAAAATTTAACATACTGAAAAGAGAGAATTCCTTTGAGAGAGGCAGAGCTGGTGTTTTTAAATTGAGTTGCCGTCGTTGTGATGAGTAGTGATCATCAGAACAAATAGATCCGAATAAAGAGAGAAAGCATACGGTGCAGTGGAAGGGGCCAGTAAGAGCAGAGGTGGAGAAAAAAGTGCAATTTGCACTGCTGTCTTGCAAAAATTATGGTAGGGAAGTGCTTCTAAATAAAGTGGCCTGAGTAGTTGAATATATTGTCTGTTCTTTATAAGGTGTTCTTGTGCTTAGGATGGGTTATTTTTAACTGGAAAAGACTAGAACTAAAGGGAGGGGAAGAACAAAAAACATTTTCCAAAAGGCAGTATTAGAAATTCAGGGATGTAAATAAGGTGTCTCCATTACTTAGCTTTCTGATTGCATTGTTAGGCATACCTAAATCTTATTTTTTTGCGTCGAGATGCAATTCATGCAAAAAAAGTTGGCTAATCAAGAAAACAGTCTGCATTTCTGAGGGCAGTGCTTCTATTTTTGTTAAAAGAATGACAGTAATTAGAAAATATCATAGTAAATGCAGTTACCTTTAAAAATTGCAGCAGTCATGGCAAATAGATTTGTAAGGAAGAGCTAAACTAAGCCATGCTCCTGACAAGGCATTTTTGCTTAAAAAGTGATTTGGGATCCTTCTGTAAGAAAGGCACATTGTGAAAGCTGGTTCATGTTCTCTGCACATCATTGTATCCAAAAGATAAGGAATATTTTCAGATAAATTTGTTGTATTTTGCCTCTTCCAAGGAATTCACATTGCTCTCCTAGAACTGGTGAAAATATTCCAATCTCACATATTACTGAAGTCTTTAAGTACTGAATGGACTGAGCAGCTTTAAGCTAAAGGATCTCACACAGGGCTGCCCTACTTGCTCAGGATTTGGGGGCCATCCCGTGAGCACGGGGCAGCGGGTGGGAGGGGCACAGAGATCTCCAGGCGAGTGAGTGCCTGTGCCGTGCTGGAGCCGTGTGGCGCTGCCAGCGCATCCTGCAGGGCTGAGGAGTGGAAGGTGACGCTGAGCAAATGTGTGTGAGGAGGCTCCTGGCCTGCGTGGGGCAGGGCCAGGGGGCAGAGCCGCAGTGGCTGTGATGGAGCAGTGTCAGTGTGTTGTTTCAGTGTCACTGTGATGTTTCTCCTTGGGAGCGTTAATCTCCTTTCAGTACCAGTGCCTCTGACACAGTAATTGCCACTCCACATGAAATGTGTCTGACTTGGGGTCTGAACAGTGGGCAGGCCCACACAGGGTGGGCTGATGGAACTGAGAATTCAGAGCTTCAGTGCTGAGAGTCCACTGAGGCTCTAAAAATACAGATACAAGGTTGTGCATGCATGGGTCTTTAAAGCAGGTGCTTTTTGATGTGGGTAATGCTGAACAAAAATCTTGATTTTTTTAAACTGTCTTTCAGTTTATGTTCAGTGAAAAGAGGGGAAAATACCTGTTAAAATTGGTCAACATAACTCTGTTTGCATATTCATTAATACTTTTTCTCTTTTTCTTGAAATTGAACTTAAATTTTAGAGTGTTCTGCCCAAAACATGACCCAGGGAATAGGACCAATCACTATGGTGAGTTTCTTTAATGACTTCATTGATTGCATTTGTTTTAAAAGTTTGCATCCTACAGTCAGTAATTCATATGAACAAGGTAAATATTGCCACCTTCATATTGAGTGGTGGATTTCTAATCTTGCAGGAGTGATTTGGTTGAGAGCCACATGTATGCACAAAAATCAAGAAGGTTTTTTGAAGTAGGAAAAGTTAAAATTTAATCCTTCCTGAATCTCCTTGAAAACTGACTTAAACCACCATGGATCCAGTCCTTCATGGAATCATTTTTAGTCTTCTTTGGGCAAGTAGGCCCAAGCAGCTTGTAAAATCCCTGTGAGACAGAAGAGCCGCACACAAGTTTGCACTAGATTAGCAAGGAGAGGGCTGTTACAGGAGAGGTCACCTTGGGATTTTGTCTGTAGTTATGCAGACGTTCACATTTGCATCTTCTGTATTCACTGCAGTAGGTTTTAAAATAGGGCCTTTCATTCTGAAGGATCCCAAAGAGCTTTTTAAGTGTAACAGAAAAGTTAAACAATCCCAGTTTAAGGATTGCTCCCTGTGCTACAGAAATGCAGCTTCATTTGGCAATCCTGGTCCTTCCTGATTCAGAGGTATTTGGGAATCTCACTGAATTAACCAACCAAAGCTGTACTTGGTTAGCCTAATGCATACAACTCTGCTCACGGTGAAGTCGGTCCTAGACTGGCTTTCACTTTGAAGTTTAGCTCAGTTGAACTGTGTGCACTTGTGCTGACAGTGGTGTGCTCCCACTGAAGTCTAGCGAATTTTGGCTAATCTTCTTGACAGAGTCTTGCTCCACCCTGATGACACTTAAGGAGTGGGTTAGGTGATTATTATTTAAGCTTCTAGTCATGAGGGCTGGGGCTTCTTAGCCAGGCATACGGCCTGTTTAATATCTGATATTGCTGTGGTTCACTAACCAAATGCATCTTCTTAGTTTGCTTAGTAGCTTTGCTTTTTACTTATCCATAGTTCTGGTTCCAGACCTTTTTTCCCTTTTCAAAATTAATTTGATTTCTGTGGTTTAATGATTGTCAGTGTCTGATGGGTCTGCCCAGGGTCCCGACTGGTCTCCTGCCCAAGTACTGGACAGGCTCAGGGTTGCTTTGTTTCCAGTACCAGATGATATTCAGGCATTAGGTCCACCCCGCTAGGCCACGCTGTTCATAAGGAGGGCTTAAGTCTTATGAGGTTGAATCACGGAATGGTTTGGGTTGGAAGGGACTTTGAAGATGGTCTAGTTCCAGCCTCCTTGCTTTGGGCAGGCACACCTTCCACTAGACCAGGCTCTCAAAGCCTCATCCAACCTGGACTTGAACATTTCCAGAGACAGGGCATCCATAATTTCCCTGGACAAACTGTTCTAGAGCGTCACCACCCTCACAGTGAAGAATTTCTTAATATCTGACCTAAGTCTGCTGTCTTTCAGTCTGAAGCTATCTCCCTTTGTCCTGTCACTACATGCTCTGGTACAAAGTCATTTTCTGGCTTTCTTGTAGCCCCCTTTAGGTACTGGATGGTTTTTGTGTCTTCAAATGCTGCATAAACAATGTTCCCTGAGAAGAAAGTTTTCTCCTAGAGGAGTTCTTCCAGAGGCACTTAATTTAGAGACCTTGTGTTTATGAGGGGTAAATGGATTCTGCTGGCAGTGTCTACCCTGCCTCCTGAATGAGCTTCTCACCTCCTGAGAGCAGCTGTACCCTGGGAAGTGGGGAGCAAGTGTGAGAGTTGGGTAAAAGACATTTGGTTCCCCAAGCCCAGTGTCTCTTGCTTCATAGCAGCTCTTGGATGCACACGTGGCACTTGGAATAGCCAGGACTATCAGCTGGTGAGGAGGCTGAGGTGGCAGGTGCTCTGTCTGCCCCACTCCTGGGCCACCTGGGCAGGCAGGGGACACTGCACGTGTCTGCAGCTCCGCACAGGGTGGGGACTGAGACAGGCTGGGATGGAAGTGCTGTGGCTACATAGTAGTTTGACTTTAAGAATCCAGCTCTGATGAAGTGACATAGTTGTTCCTCTGGGGCAGGCTGAACCAGTGCTGGATTGTGTGAGAGCAGGAGCTGCCTCTCCAGGCCTGTTCTCCCCAGTAGTTTGGAGAAAATGGGGTCAAGGAAGATCCCCTTATTCTTGGTTCATAAAATATTCTTGTGCTGAAATGTCAGGGCTCTGCTGTGTGATTGGAAGGGGATAAGGTGCCTTAGGGGCCAAGAACTCTCCTTACAGCTCTGTGCAGCAAGGATGGGAGAGCAGCTTGGACTTGGAAACAGGCTCCAACCTCTGTTTAACTGGAAGAGTTGGATGTGGACAGAGTAAAGGCTGACAAACGCAGGAGAGCAGCAAACACTGTGCAGGGCAGGAGGAGCTCTTCAGACTGTGTTCCTCTTGTGTAAGGCATCTTTACAGCAGGTATCAGGGAGAGCTCAGAAAATCCCATCACGTGTCGAAAGTATCATGCTGGACAGCAAGGAACACTTTGTACCTACAGCGGTGTCTCCCGGACTGCCCCAAATTAGGCCTTGTAGGTTTATTTTGGATGAAGTGAGAGACCGATTTCCTTTCAGGCCATGAAAAATGCAAATGTGCCCAAAGCCCAAACTTGTTTCCACAGCCTCCTTGTACAACAGTGGCTCCTCATTCCTCTTTATAGGATGATTTCTAACAGGAGAGGCCTGACTAAGTGCTGCCCAAAGGTTCTGGAATTAAACAGGGAAAGGGTCGTATAACCCCACGGTACTTTAAACGTTCAGGTTTTGGTGGGTGGTTGAACTCTTCTCTGCCTTTCTCTGCTCTTGCCATGTCTTCCTTGCCAGAGCCATCCTTCTCTGCTTGTGATGCTGTAGCTGTTTCCAAAAGCTGCCAGTTACGATGTTGGCAAGAGTCTGGTGCATGCTGATGGAAGGGATGCAGTGAAAGCAGATAATTTTTCAAAGATCTCCTACCACATCACTAAAAACACTTTGTAGCATAAATAATATTAAACTGACAAGTCAAATTGCTTCTGGAGGTTTTCTGGGAGGGTCCTTATATTGATAAAAACCTAATGCCATTTGTATGTCTTTGAGACACCTAAAATAATTCTTTATCTAGTTTTAGTTTTGAGGGTGTGTTAACATAAGTAAGAATTGATTGGAAAAGAAACCAAACAGTTTTTTACCACCTAGAAGTAGTGCTGCTGCCAGGAAGAATAAGTTCACTCTGCCACAATTAAAAATCTACTGACTTTAAAAGGTTAAGTGATATCCTAATGCTATAATGATTTGCACTCTTTCCTAGTGATTGGTTCATGCTTGCAATTTTCTTAAATGGAAACAACGTGAATTCTGCTGAAATGTCAGGTGTTTCAGGAAGCTGAAACATACTTTTGCCTTGCCACCAAAGTGCCTCACTTCTGTAGCTTTTTGGGAAAAGAAGGAATTTGAACAATGTGTGATGGTCAGTCTGAAGTTGTCGCTTTTGTTACTTTGTTGTTTCTTGATTCCTAGATCCAGCTAATAAGAAAAGAAGACGTACATCAGCATCTCCCACCATCACAGAAGAAATGGTAATTCTGAATTTCAGTAGTTCTAAAACTGGGGACCCACACCTGCTACAGCAAAGGACTTATTTATCAAAATATTCTGATTCTGACAGTGTTCAGAAAGAGGCCTCCTCACAGAAGCACTTTACTTGTCCTTTACAGCTGCCTTGTTTGGATCTTGCCATTCAGTCAAACCAAACCTATTTGCTCTTGGAGCTGCTGCAGGCAGAGCCAGTGCTGCCCTCGGGTAACGCGGCACAAATGCAGTAGGAACCTCCAAACCAGGCTGGCTTAGTGGCTGTGATCTTGGCACAAACAGAAAGAGCTGCCCTTTGGGGCTCCTTTTCTTTGGAAGCATTATACCTCTCAGGTTCGCTTAGGGCTTGACACGGCTTCCACAAAAAACTGCTTTTGATGAGTCCTCTGGCTTTTTAAACCTTCACTTCCTTGTTTGTGTGCCCGTGGTAAGCGTGGCAGACTTTCATTGCAGATCAGGCAGTTCTCGGCTCTGCTGCTGAAGATGGCCTTCCCAGGGGTTTGGAGCTATCAAACATCCTGCTGGTTGCAGGGACAGTTGTTTTACAGGCTGTTATTAGAAACCCTGTAAATACAGCTTGTTTCAAATGTTGAGGCTCTACAGAAGCATGCATGGGAATTTCCTTTGACATTTGGAGGGTTTGGAATTTCTCCTTTCTAGAGGAATTGGCATCCAGCTTTCCTTCAGGAAAAAAATCTGCCTTTCCCAGGTTTTGAGATTAAAGGGAGGTCATGTGAGTGGGTATGAATGATCTTTGCAGGTTTTATGTAGTACTTTCATAAGGGGAGGGTATTTGTCTCCCAGAATTTTTCAGCTGTGAATACAAGTATAGTCCTGGTATTGTAACTGAGATTCATTTGAGCAGTTACCCACAGAACTGTTCTGTTTCTGCTGCTCTCCCATGGCAGCAATCTCAGAAATCAATACAAACACTGTAAATAAAAAGCTGAGGGACTCCAGGATTTATCACTGTGGTATGAATTGTTTACCATTGTGTAAGCAATGCATTTTCACACTGGTGGAGTTCTGTGACAGCTTCAGAATCATTTGTAGTGCTGTGGTATGACATGGAAGAGGAGGGAATGGCTGCATCCTGTCCAAAAGAAGATAAAAATACCCCCCTTTTACTCCCAAATCCTTTCTGGTATTACATCAGGTCTAGGGTACTAAACATCATTTGCCCTGGGAGTTCCCAGTGGGCATTTGTTAACTTCTCTGCTATTTGCAAATGCAGTGGTTAAGGAAGGTGGTATCCCAGGTGTTGGGCTTTTCTTAAAGTGTTTTTGCTTTGAAGCAGTTTTTGCTTCCATTTTCAAAATGGAATGTCTGGAGAGGGATATTGTTAGCCATGCAGAGAAGCTGATTGTATTCACAGACATGTGGACTGCTTTTTATCTTTCTGCTAAGACAAGTATGATAATGAGAATGCTAGTAAAATGTCAGCATGTTGTAAAAATACATTGTTTTGATTTTCTTACAGAGTACAGAAGAGGCAGCAGAAGAAAACCATTTACAAATACTAAAAAGAAAAAACAACAGGCATAAAGGTGAGACTCACTTTGATACTAGAAGAGTTAATTCAGTTTTTACTGTGCCTGTGAAACTTTTAGAAGAGAAACAAGGCATGCAAACATTGCTCCTCCAGCAAGGACAGTGGGAAGATAAGAAGAAGACGTGTGGCTCAAGGGTGCAGTGATAGAGGAAACAAAGGACTGAATCTCTGGGAGCTTGGGGTGGGATTTATGATAATGGATAGATTGTAATATGTATGCAGGGAGTGTGTATAAACAACACACTTAATGTAGAATCAGGTGTCCACATAAGGTTAGGAGTATCCCCTGCTGGACCTCGGGCCTGAAGAAAGGATGCCCTCTTTAACACAGCTTCAGTGTTAAAGAGCCTTTTTCTGATGTTTCGGACATTTGGTAACAAGTTTATGGAGCAGCTAGGAGGTACCATGATCTGTTAGGTTGAACTGCAGAGCTTGGAGATGGCTGGTAGCAAATGCTGTGCTACAAATGTATCTTTTTGAGTCTCCTGAGACAAGTGGCTCTCCAGGCTCTGGCGTGGCAGCAGAAGTCTGATTTGCAGAATATGCAGGTTTCAATAATTATGCAGCAAATTCCTGTGGTTTGGCTGAGTGAGACTTGTGTGATGTGAGCTGGTGATTCAGATGAGAATGCCCCCACTCTGGCTGGCTGCTGCATTCAGCTCTGTCTCCTGCAGACAAGGGTGCCTCTGCCTGACGCCCCTCCTCCATATCAGTACAGTTAAAGTTAAAATGGGAGCCCTGGAAAGAGTTAACAGAGGAGATGCTCTGAGGAGGGGGCAGCACATCTTACCTTTGGAAGGCTGGGTGTACATAGGGTGCTTAACACAGTATAGTGTTTTACTGCATAATATGGTGTTACAACAGTGAGATGGATCACAGGACCTATCCTTCAGTGCTGCAGTTTTCATGTTACCCTGAAGCTCCTGCTGCAATTGCTTGTTGGGATTCTTCTGGTATTTAGAAGTTTGGAAGGTGCTAGTGCTGATTATTCACCTCACTATGGATATGCTTAATGTATGGTCATGGTATTGCAAGTGGCTGCCTAGTGTTTTTCTGAATTTCACTACCACTGTAAAGAACAGGAAACCTATAAAGAATCCTGAAATACTCATAGAGCACCTCATGTAAGTGAGATGGCATTTCTTTCCTCACAAATGTCTCCAGTAAAATGTAACATTGCTTTCAATGGACACTGGCAGACTTTTGTGAGCTGTCCAATGGTTCTTTGCTTTTGAACAGCCCATTGCATTGATCTTACTAAAACATGTCACTGACCTGCTGCTCTGAGATAAAGAAAAAATGGTTATTTCCCTATCAATTAAATCTGACAAAGTAGGTATATAAAATGGGCTGTAATAAACAAGTTTAGTTGCCTGGAGCACATGAGTAAAAGTAGCCTCAATTTTTACCAAATCTCATACCGATTCATTTATTGCACTGTTGTGTGTGCTTTAGCCTGCTTGGTCCATGGTGTGGGCCTAAGGATTGGTGGAAACGCAAGCAAGACAAATCACTAGAGGGTATCATGAGCTTTAGGAATGGCACATTTAGAGTTGTGGAGCTGTTTGCTTATGATGAATGAAGCCAAATCTAGAGCTTAGGGAATTTTGCACCCAGCACAGTGCTTACATTTGTCTGGCTACTTTTTTGTTCCCACTGAAAAGGGCTGTGTGGGTGGCTGGAGGAGCCAAAGATTTGCAAAAGTATTTGTTACTGGAGGAAGGGGTGTTGGCCAAAGCTTTAGTTTCTGAAGAGAGGGGGCAAAGCCCACTTTACAGATCACTTCTGTATGAGAATGCTTTTGTGTTTTAACAGTTAGAATAGACTTCGTTAGGAAGTGCAAACAAGCTGGGCTTCTGGATGACATATTTGAAGAAATGCTGGACACACTTCACCTGGCTCAGGAAAAACTGATGGATGACAACACTTCAGAAACAGGTATGTTCCTGGGGGACCCGTGGCGGGGACTCTGCTGTCAGAGCAGAGGTGCAGAATTGAATCCCGGGCACTTGGCCCTGGGCCACCTTCCTGAGGATACTGTGGTGCCGCATAACTCAGTCCTGTCTTATTTCTGCAGCTGTGCAGGAGGTTGAGAATGACCTTCCCTTTTGAATGACCACTTAAAATGAAAGTTCCAAGGAACTTCTTTCTCAAAATTATGTAAGAGCTGCCAACTCAGCATCTCTAGTGAGACCTTCTGACGTGAATTTTTGAAGTCACCTTTTACGCGTTGGCATAAGCATAGGGAGGTTCAGTCCAGTCTCTTCTCCCGGGCACTGGAGAACAGAGAAGTCCTGAAGAGAAACAGATTTATTTAAGTCACAAGTCTGTGTTGCTCTTGGAGCTTCACAGAGGGACCAGCTGTCTGTTAATATCAGCACTCTCTTCTGAGCAAAAATCCCTAAGTATGTACATTTTAAGGCTTTGGATGATTTGTTACAACTGTACTGTCAGCTGTTAGTTCTGTTTGGGGTTTTTATGGGTTAATCAGCTTGTATGAAGTACTTTGTTTTTAAACAATTCCAGTGTAATGTTGCTTTGTCCACAACACAGTTAAAGAAAATTTTGAACCTTCCTCTCCAATTGTCCTCCCAGTTTTACAAAGTTAGGAGTAATACCTTTGCATAAAGAATGCAATTTTATGCAAAGTAACTGAAGCACATGCATGGAAAGTGAAATGTCCCACCTGGGTAAGTCTTCCTTCATGAGCAGCTTGTGTGTTAATGGCCAGTTGAACTCTGTGAGTGTTTTGTATTTTGCTTCAGCAGAAGCCTCAGGTATGAAATTGAGGTGTAATTCTTGGGTGTTTCTTAACAGCAAACAGGGATAGCTCAGTCCCACACGTGATCTGTCAGGAGGAGTTGGTACAGTCAGCCCTGCCATCACACAGTCCTGGCACACTGAAGTGAAATATGACTTCAGTATATTGCTCTTCTTTAAATGGACTGTTCATGTGGTGCAGACCCAAAAAGGGAACAGTTTTCTGTATGAAACTAAAAAGAAAGTAGAATTGACGACTTGATCCTTCTTTCTCAATATAGATTATGTGAGAAGGAAGACATCTTAAAACCTCAAGCAGTCAGTGTGATGGAAAATAAGTAATTACTATTTTGTGGTACTTCTAATGTAGGGCTCTGTAAACCTTTACTCAGTAGTATTACATCAAATTATCTCTTTCCCCAGAGTATGAAGAGACAGTGATGGCACTGTTTGACTGTGGACTGTTTGAAAATATACTGACAAATATTTATTCAGGTATGTGCAGAAAAGCTGTCAGCAGAGCCGTTGGTCTGGAGTTTGGCATTGAAGTTATTCTAATGAGAATTTTGATAGAACAATCATTTAAAATGAAAACTCCAAAGAACTGTTTTTCTCAGTGTTATATAAACAGCTGAATAAAAGCCATGGCTACCTGAATCTTTAGAAATACAGTATGTCAGATTTGGCTGGCTGACCTGAAAGAGGACGCAACTCACAGTTCCACAGCTTTAAAAGGCCAAAGGGTCTCCGCCCCAGGGGAACTCCCCTCTTCTGCAGCTTATTTGGGTTCCTTCTCAGCCTCCCTTCAGCAGCTTGCTAGTGTTAAAGCTCTGCTGCTAGCTGAGAAGTGCTGGTCAGAGTAATGCTGAAACACAGCAGCCAAAGGCCAGCAGAACTCATCTAGAGTGGGGGGAAATTATGCTTTGAAAAACAAGATGAGAATGCTGAGAGTGAAATGCAAACAAAGGCAGGAACAGTTGCTTGGGAGCACCAGTACAGAAGGAAACTCTGGGGCTTGGACTCTCAGCTGTTTGAAGCAACAAGGCTGATGCTGTTTTTCAGATCATGCTTCCCATTTCCCTCTCCAACAACTTTTGCTTTTATTTATTCCAGTGAAAAGGGTTTTAATTAGCCAATGTTGAGGTTCAGTATGTGAAGATGATGTTTGCTGTTTCCCCTTCACTTGACTGAAAAAGCCAGGCTCCTCCCTTCAGTCTCCTGTTCTTGCATTTAAATTCCTTTTTCAGCAGTTGGATTGTCTGGTGTTGCAGTTGTCTGACACAGGGTTCCACCAGTGCCTCATCTGAGGACGTTAAAACATCTCTGCTCGGAATTCCTCATGTGATACAACCTTGGATCACACTTGTTTCTTTCACTGCTGCATCAATTATTTCATCCTCTTCTCAGCCTACAGTAAAATCTCTTGATATTGGCACCTCTGTGCACACAACCATGTGATTCTCACGGGTACAAGTTGTCCCCTCTCCAAATCCCCACAACTCAAGCAGCTCAATTCTTCCTCTACCACACAATCTTCTTTCCTGAGACCTTTTAATTTCAAGGTCAATAATGAGGTTGGTTCCAAAACTGATCCAAGAGGAGCTCTTAAAATGAACCAGTGAGAAAGGAATGAAAACCACGTTAATTACAAGTGAAACTGTAGAGAGGAAGCAAATCACCAGCTGCTTTTTTTTTTTCTTGGTTTTTTTTGGTTATTGTTACTGTTGTTGTAATCTCTTATAAGCTCTAGCTAGTAAGTCTCTGTGGTGATGTACTAAGTCAAGGACTACATAAAGTAGGACTGGTATAAATGCTGTGTCTCAAGCTGATGCTTTTCGGTCATGTGCCATGCTTTAACTTCAATCCTTTTTTGCATTTTATCTTTTGTCACTTCTTGGATCAGCATGCAAAACCTGTTCGAAAGCCTTACGTGCCAGCACAGCAAGGCTACTCTGAACTGTAAGTGTTGAAAGGGCTTTTTAAAATCCCTTTTATATGCAGGGATCCACAGTCCTTTTGCAGCGTGCAGCTTTACTGCAAACTCAACTGCATGTAAAACCTTCCACACGGGATATGCTGTTGCCTCTGCAGCAGTTTCAGATTTCTAGGTTGGAGGTTCTTGTCCTCCTCTCCTCCAAGGAAAAGTGACTTCTTTTAGTTTTGCTTTCAGTTCTGTTGTGCGTCCTGCTTGGGCAGGATGCCTCCATCAGCTTCCCTCTCCTCTGTGCTGGGCAGCGGTCTGGCCAGGAGCTTTTGAGCTCCTTGACAGCATTTGTTTTCAGGGGGTTTGTAGCAGCAAATTCTGCAATTCAGACAAAGGTTGTGGAGACAAAGTCTATGATACTTAATTTTAAAACTGTTGTGCAGTTCCTTCACTGAGAGCCCCATAGCACTTGGGGCAGTCGTTCCAGGTCCATGTTCCTCAGGCCATTCCTGATTTTACAGAAATAAATTTTCTTTCCCTTCAGGTAATTTCCTGTATGAGGTGGAAGGTTCCCAGTCTGTTACCTGCCTTCCTGTGGAAGCACTTCTGTAGGCCAGTCATTCCCATCACTGACATCTTTCTCTGGGCTACTTCTATTTCTGCCATTCTGTCAGATCACTGACATCTTTCTCTGGGCTACTTCTATTTCTGCCACATCCTTTTGGCAGGAGAGAAACTGAGCTGTGTGTCTGAGCTTTGTGTGTTCCATCTGTAGCTCTCCCAAATGCTCAATCATCACAGGATCACAGTGTGTTCTGAGTTGGAAGGGACCTGCAAGGATCACAGAGTCCAACTCTTAAGTAAGTGGCCTGTGGGGATTGAACCTGTGGCACTAGATTAGAGTGCTAATTAGCACCATGCTCTAATCAACTGAGCTGTTTTGTTTATTTCTGATAATTAATTCATACCCAGATACTCTCTAAGAGTTTTCTCCCCTGGTTCCACTTGTATATGTCCAGCTTCTGCAAATCTGTGTCAGCTGAGGGGCATCTGCTTCTCTTCAGTCACAGCTAGGCTGGGGCACCAGGTCCTTCTTCAGTGAATGCTACCAGAATTTCCCATGGGCAGCAGGCACCAACATCGCTCTGGCTGCCCGTTTTCAACACCCACACCCAGCTCTGGGTAATCTATTTAAAAATGTGTCCATGTCCATCACCTTCCACATCCACCCACAGACAGCAGGTGCTGTGCTTTCTGTGCTTTCTCACTACAGAGGAAAAAGCAGCAGGGACGCAAAAGGCCGACGTTCTTTACTTTTTTTTTTTTCAAATCAGTTAAGGTTCTCTCATTCTGAATGGCATAGGGTAAACAGCTGGAGAGAATGTCTCTACTCACTGCAGCTTTGGAGACATCCTTCAACATCTTCTCCCCCAAAAGAAGAAAAATACGTTCCATTTGTACAAAATGTCTTCTTCTTACTAGAATCTGAACTCGCAACATTCTCACACAGTGAGAAAGCCATTTGTTGTTCAGAGACCAGCGTTGCTGCTCAGAGGTCACCAGCGCCTGTGTGTGTCCTGTTAACTGAACAAAGCAGGTGTTTCATTTAATACTTGCAAGTAACACTGGAATGTTGTGGTAATGCTTCTGAATACCAGCAAGGTTCCTCACTGACTTCAATAATCTTTAACATTAGGGAAATGGAAGCAGAAATGCAGGCAAGCAGGGCTTTGCAAATAAGGTAAACAACTTGGTTAATCCCATCAGGATACTGTCAATAATGATTTTGCCAGAAGCAGGAGAATAAATGCTGTTGGATTGTATTTTTGAGAATCGAGCTGTCGAATGCAGTTGTCCAAACCATCTCTTTTTAGGTTTAATGTTGTTGTTGGCTAAAATCCATTAGGCTTGTAAATTTGCTTTAGGAGTGTAATTTAGAGATGGTATCTTAAAAGATTTAAAATACATCATTGTTGGAGGAGTTCTCAAACAAATGGGTTCTGAAAACAGACCTGTTAAAGCTCATATGCCAGTTAACACAGGGGGTTAGTAGCTAAACTACATATGGTGAGATGTTTTAAATTTAATCTCAAAACTAGTTCTGTTATAGATTTCAGCATATGGATGGCAGAGTATGTGACTCTTGCTCTGTGCTTTCTCTGACACACCAGCCAGGCTCTCACCAGACAGAGTCCAGCTCTCTGTGAAGACACCAGGTGTATGGGGGGGTGGGTTACAGACATTGCTGCAGAAAGGCAGAGATTTTATTGCAGGTTAAACCAAGCATCGGCAGCCTCTGCAGAGTTAATGAATATGTAGCAAATTTTTATATTAATAATAGTTATGTATAATAATAAAATCTTTTTATCCCTTAATAATGAAAGCTTTTTACCCCTTTTTCATAACAGGAACAGAAGAAAAAATCCAGGAACTTCTGGAAAACAGAAAAAGGCTGGATCACAAGATTGAGCTACTGCAGGACTTAAAAGAAGTCATCCTTCCTACTGCAGAGAACATGGCCAGTACATCCAGTACGGTGTCTGAATAACCCCTGTTGGTGATGGTGGCAATAGTTAGGATTTTCTAATGATAAAAACCATAGAGCAGTCTGGTCAGTGTCCAATTCTCCAGCTGCAAGACAGGGGCTGAATGGGTGCAAGAATGGGGTGTTACGCTCATTTTTATACCTCACTGTTGCAGTAATTTAATTTAAAGCTCTTCAAGCTTTCAAATCTTCAGATTTTACAATGGAATATAAATGAATGTTTTACAATGGAAAATGAGTGTTATACCCTAAATTTAGCTTTTGCAAAAACTCAACAGAACTGTCCAGTGAAGACTTTTTTTCTCAAAGCCAAGGGAGTGTTCAGCTGCCACAGAACGCTTGTTAAAAGTCACTTTAACTGAGGGAGCCCTCTCCTGGCTGGGCAGTAGCTGCCTTGCTGTCTGTGTCTAGACAGTGATGCTTGCAGGATCAGATTGCTGCTTTGGCTTTCCCAAAGAAGATAAATGAGCAGAACTTGCACTCAAAGAAGTCTTCTGCATTATAAACAGGAGTTTAATTTAAAAAGTCAAATTCTTCTTTATGGACTGGTCAAGGTGTAGCTGTTTCTGCTGTAAGGGCAGTGGTAAAGCAGTGTTTGCAGGCAGACCAGAAAGGGTTGGGCATTATACTCAGAACACGTACAGTGTCAAAGAGAGCAAAACAGTAGATTGGATCTTCCTTTCTCCATTAAGAAAGGATTCAACTTTCACGTGTTTTAAGGTATTGTTTGAATATAGCATTATTTAGCCACAAAAGGCTAAGTTAACAAAATAAAACATCTTTTAAAGGAGCTGTGTGTGGAGTTGTGCTCCCTGTACCTGCTGCTGCACAGGACATGGCCAAGGAGGGGGAATGGTGCCAGGCCAGGGTTTACCCAGCCCTTGGCTCAGGGGCAAGCAGAGCACTGGCAAACACCACTTGGCATGACACAGGAGAGGTCCTGTTACAACAGTTGTACTCTTTCCTTGACCACCTAGAATTCCTCACTTGAGCTTGTTCTGTAGGAAGGTGGGGAATCAATAAGCACAGAAGAACAGCATTCAAAACAAGCTCTTCAACTATTAGGTGCCTCATACAACAAAGTAATAGTAATTTTAACTGCTTACACAGTTCAAGTCTGCTGCCCTTCTGGGCATAGAAACACCACCAGTTTACTGCCCAAGCCTTGGACTTGAGTGCCACTCAGAGCTCTTCTGCCTAAAAACACCCCACCAAAACCAAAAATGCATTAACAAGGAGCTTTGTTACTAAACACAATAAGAATGGTAAGGATGTCTATACATACCTTCTGAAGGGTTACAGTATGACTTAGTATAAAAAAATCAGATCCACAGAGTGAATCACTGAGGTCTAAAACTAGTGCCTACAAAGAAGTTTGCTCATTTCTGAAATCGAGATCACAGGTAGTGTCAGGCACAGTGAAATCAGCAAGATTCATTCTATGGGGTGAATTGGGTTTTGGCTTTATTTTTTGTTTGTTTGCATTTTCCTTTGTTGTTTTGATGAGGATTTTTAAATGAAGCAACTTAGATGCTGTATGTAAAAAGCTTGCACTGTTCTTCAAAACCCAAAGTTTGCTAGTGAAGAGGTACAAAAAAATGAATTTTATTACATGTAATTTAAATTTAGACAATAATTAAAAGCAAAACTCCACCCAGCTTTCCCTTCCCGCTCCGAGGGAACCAATGTAATCTGAAGTCACTGAAGAGGGAATTATTTCCATTAAGCATTATAAATATTGCTTGAACAGATTACACAAAGTACACATTACAACTTATATTAAAATATACCCAAATATAGAGATTTACTTCAAATTAGTTTTCCTAGTAACTCCTTTCTTCAAAGTCACTTGCGTAGGCTTTGAAGATACGTTATTTTTGCACACTTGAAGCACTGGATACATGTGGTTAATGACACACAGCAAATGGCCAATTCATTCACAATCATGCAAATGCAGGAAGAGATAACCGTGCCATTTGCTTCTCTAATAGTCCCAGGGAGTTAATGATTTAAGTGACATCATTCAGTGGCTCAGGTCAGACTATTTTCCAACCTCAAACAGTAAATCAGAAATATGAGCAGGCGGTGCTAGAACGGAGATTTCCTAGGCTGGAAAGGCAAGTCCGGAACACCAGCCGGAATCCTTTGCACACTGCAGCATTTCCTCTCTGCCTGAACTCTTGAGCTGGTTCCACCATCCGGGTTTGCTAAATTCAAGTGAATATTTTGCTTGACATTTTTACAACAATTCACTCTTGAGCACTGAAAACATTTGTTGCCACTGTGGCCTTCCAGGTCCTCTGGTGCAAGAGACCACGTAACACTTGCCTTGGCCCACACAGTTACATTGTAGCTGCAAAAAGAACCCTACAAACATCATGACTTACGGCCTCATTTTTTCAGTTCTTAAAGGCTCCACATTTACTGGCTTTAGCGATGAATTCCTTTAGCAGGGGACCATCCATTTGCCAAAATGCTGTAGTTTGTGTCACTTCCGTCAAATGATTGACACAAAACTTAAAGCAGAATTCCTCTAAGTCCTAAAGAGGGGGGGAAAAAAAAAGAAAATATTATCATCTTTGCTTTCAATCACAGAAAATTTCATCGAGGCACAAATGCCTGTTTATGTTTTATTTTTGCAGCGAATTAGACAAACACACCCAGTGGCTCTCAGTGTTTCCCCCCCAACAGTCACTATGTAAATGCAACAGAAAATAATAATTCTACCCACGTATGTCACTATGTAAATGCAGTTACAAGGGGAAATAACTAAAATTTGTTTCTTAGTATATAGCAACAGTCACAAAAATCAGCTGTTCTGTGCAATATATATTTTAAGTTCTCCCACTTGAAGAGTTTCATCTGCATTCACTGACAGTATAAATAGGAGATCTTGGGGTAATGATGTATAACCGTGACTATGGATAAAGAAAATTCAGCTCTTTCATTCCATAATATAAACTCAAATCTATTTGTAAGGTTGCTTGACTGAAGGGTTTAGCTAGAGCCTTGAAGGTCCATGTCCCCAGACTCAGTGCACATGTATCCTGACTGGACAGTTTGTACAGCAAAGATTAGGCAGAGGGTCTTTCTGTGCATTAGAAACAGACTCGAGTTACAAAGTACTTCCCAGGTCTCTCAAATGTGATTCAAAAGCAGTATTGGAGCACAGTGCAGCACAGCAATTCTTGCAGAAAGTGGGCTCCGGATATTTGAGTTTACTTGGAAGTGCCTTCCATGTCATAATTAGAAAAGCCTCACAACCATCATTGCACCTGGGTGATGTCAGACAGGATGCCTTAAAGAACACAAGGCACAGTTCCCCGTCAGTGTAAGGCTCCTCACAGAACACTTCCCACTCAGATTATTTCCAGCTCCTCCTTTGAGGAGGAAATCTACTCTGTGGTGCAGATCTAAGCTGCTGTAAGGAGGATGCCACAGCCCTGACAAAAGGGCAACTCCCCACACTGTTCTCATTTCTTTATTAGATGTTTGTAGGACTCTCGGTATGTGAGAACAAACCCTTCCTTGGCTGCTCAGCAGACTGGGCACTGCAGGAAGGCATAACAAATATGCAGAGCTCTCTAAGCCCCGTGAGGTATGAAAGACTGAATAATATTCATGTTTTCTCTTAAGGTCAATACTGAAAGCTAGAGCAACTGTGTGTGCCAGTGACAGTTCTTGACACAACAATAATATAAAAATATATCCTGGCCTAAAACCAGGCATTCTGAAGCTGCAGATCTTGACTTGTGTGGCATCTGTGCAACAAAAAAAGACAAGCTTATTAGAACTGAACACTGATGGTTGTTTTTTTTTTTTAATAACAGAATTAACTAGCATTTTAAATAAAATTACATCATACACGTTACAATATTTTGCACTGCTTTATTTAAAAAAATTCATATTCCAAGTCAATGCAACAGAAGCATACAATAAACAGAATTATTGTAGTATTAGTAAGTAACTCTGGAAAATCTAAAGTTCTGTATAAAAAGAAAGGCTGAGTTTCATTTGCAGATGGATGTGCTCCCAGCAAACTGTACTTAGTATAGACTTAGGTGAATAAAGGCACAAGGTACAGCCAAGGATTATTTTAAAAGCTACAATGAGAAGCCAGCCCTGACCTAATTTTAGCCACTTCAGTCAGTCACCAAAAGAAACTGCAGGAGTTTCATGTCATGGAGGTATTTTAAATTAGTGAAGCAGCTTCTTTCAACTGTTGTCTTCCAGGCACACACCCCCCTGAATGAACTACATCAGCCAGGCAATTCCAAGCCCCCTGCCAGCATTGCAGCATGTAAACAAACCCAACTTTTTGTTAAAGCCCAATCCCTCAGCATCACCCATTCTCTCCTGGAAGCAGCATTGAAGCCTATGGTTCTAACTTCACTTAGCTAGGGAGGTACAGCTGAGGCAGAGCAGCTGGATTTCTTACAGCCCTTACAAGCAGAATCACACACTGAAGACCCATCCTGCAATCTTTGAAGACCATCTTTGGAGGCTAAAATATGGGAATCTTCCTATTTTTGATGAACTTCTATCAAAGACATCACTATTCACAGTAGATCAGAAGCCACTACAGAAACTAACACAGCCCTTTGGGTAAGATGTATCAAACAAGCAACACACTTCAAGGCTCTGAAGTAAGTTAGGGCAACCTGCATGCCAGTTGCTGGAAATTAAGTACAAGAAAAAGCAATGAGTTGATTCACAGAGTACCAAAAAATCTGCTTTATAAGCATAAGTAGCAAGTTCAAAACCAACCAATTGCAAAGTTGCCAACACAATGCACAGATACTACTGAACACAAACAGCCAAAGCAAGCCTAGGAATACTTCCCAATTAGTTCCCAAAGCAGCATGTTAGGGATCTAGCAGTGAAGTCAGACATTCCACACTAAGGAGGTTTCACTCCCCTTTTCACACACTGTTCCTCTGTCTTCAACATTTAAAAGGCCCATGAAGCAGTTCTTATCCTGACACTTCATTAGCATACTGTGAAAACTGGAAGTGTATTTGTACCTAACAAAACAAAAAAGCCAAAAAAGCCCCACCCCACCAACCAAAAACATCCCAAATGCACTCAATCCCAAACCTACTACCATGCCATCACACACAACACACAGCCTTACAAATAAGTAACTTAAGGCTTAAAAGACTGCTTTTCATTATGTTACTTTTTTTTCTTTGTATTTAAGCCCTTCCCATTTCAGAGTTAGTGTTTCCATCCTCAGAAATATCTGCATATTAGTTCACCTTCCAAGTACTGGTTTATGGGGAAAAACAAAAATAAAAAAAGGAGATACATCTCAGTTTTTGTAAGTCCAACATTCTCAAATTCTGAAAGTGGCAAATAGCATTAAATGAAAGTAAGAGAGAGCTTATATGAAAATGTAACTGGCTGCTTTTCTCCATAGTTTAAGTCAGGAAGCAGCCACATATTTAAGAGATTGAACTTTAGAAGTTTACCTCTGCATCATATCTGACAGCAGCAGAAAGCAATGAAAATGCATTTTCCACAGTAATTCCTCTCTTGATAATGTGCTGACACAGTTTTTTCAGTCTGTTTTCACAGTATGAAGTAGCCAAATCCAAAAGCCCTGCAATTAAAACACCATCATATCAATCAGTTGTAAAATGATCTCTGCTCTTTCAACATCCGTTTCTGCCCCTAGGGTGCAGACTGCATCTGCATTCTGTGCGCAAAGCTCCATAGCTCTATAATGTGCTTTTTCCAAGAAGGTCACTATTCAGAAAATGCAGATTACAGGTGAAGAAAGGCTTTTTATTACCTCATGCTGCACCTCTGTTAATCTCTGTGAATATGAAAGCTGTCCTATTGACTTGCATATCTAGTGGCAGGCACCACAACATGAGTAAAAAACTAGTATTATCAAGACATCGGCTTGAATTACAGCTTGCTGTAATTGCTCTGCTGTCCAAGCTCCCTCTCCATTAGATCTACTGAGATTCTTTGATAGAATGCCAAACAGTAATTGACTCAATTGAGTAAAATATGCAAGTATTTTCACCCAGAGAAATAGTTTCTCTCCCAACCCTGACCAAACTGCTTATAGTTTATTTCTAAATATGCACCATTTTTGCTGTAGTTAAGTTTGCTACAACAGCATTTTAAAGGCAGCTTAATTAATCACCAGTAAAACGCATTATAGGCTAGACTAGAAGCCTGTATTTAGTCACTTATTCTGCACGCCCTGTCCCAGTTTGTCCGGGTGCTGCTTTCCGACACAACTGGCCCATCAGCAGTACCTATTGCATCTTCAGGCGGAAGGTCAACGCTGTCCGTGTACAAGTACTCGAGAAAGGCACGATACACAGGGTAGGAAAACTGGTCTATTTCTATCACCTCCTTCATATCCTCGTTCCAGTATGACTGGAACATGGTTCTGAAGTGTTCACACCTAGGAGACAGAGACATCATCTGGAACACTTATACACACACACACACACACACACACGAATGTTACATTATAGTCCCCCTGAAACACATATTTGGGGCACTCTGCAATACTCACAAATATTTTACCATGCCCCATCAGGGCCAGCGGTCCACATTTCGGTTCCTAACACTGTAGACTTTGCTATACATTTAAATAAAACTCTTATTTTGTCCATGCTACAGAAACATCTGTGTATATATTGCAATCACACCAACTTAACAGAATTTATTATCCCAGGAAAAATAAACAGGCTCAGTGAAAAATGAATGTGGACCACCCCTTTCACAATCACTTCATTTAAAGCTATTATGGATACATGGATGCGAGCTACTACAGGTTTAGGGGTCCCTCCTTCCCCCTTACTTTTTTTGCCCCTTTCATGATACACTAAGGGGTTGTTCTGTACAAAAAAGAGCTGTGAAACACAAGCACTACCTGATTTTCAGAACAGCTTTGTGGACATGGATGTACTTTCCATCCACACGGAACTTTAGGTCTGAGGTTTCCGGGCTGTCAAACTCTTTCTTCAGAGACTCTGCTACTGTTAAAAAGTCTTCATGTTCTACAGAAACAATTTCAAAACAAACAAAACAAGATATTAAAAGTGTCTTAAATGGAACACACACATTACTAACTAAAGCTAGCAACTCAACTAAGAGCATATCAAGGAAAACAGATCCATGTCAGGGCTCCACTGGCTTAAGCAGCAAAATGGGAAGAATTAATTAATCCAACAGCATTTCCTGTTGGGAAGGGCTGCTCCACAACAGCTACAAGCAGCAGTGGTCAGCAGTTCCCATTCCACCCCATTGCACAGAGGTAGCACAGCACCAAGGAAAGCACCTGGAGAACTCCGTCTCCATGTGGGCACTACCCATGAGATTCCCAGCCTCCGGGCAGCTCAGTGCTCATGCTGGCTCAGCTCAGCTCTGCCCTGTGACCCGCAGGGCGCTTCTAATGGGAGTCTGACACGCCCCTGAACTCACAGGGAATGTGGGCTGCAGCACTGCAGCCACACTGACACGGTGAGAGCTGGGCCTAAAATGAAAACATGTCACCACTTGGTGGCCTTTTTGTGCTGGCAGATTGGGTACAGCCTGCAGGCTGATGAGGTCTTTGCCAGGGCTCATTAACATGAACTATCACTGACACCAATTACTCAGTTTATGAGTCAGTTATAACAACACAAAATCCAGCAGCAGTGCTGTTGAAGAAGAAAGACAGCAGACATTGTGTTCTTGGTACAACCAAGGACACAGAACTTCAGCAGCTTTGGAAGTGGATTAAAGCAGGGACACCACAGTTCTCTCTATTAAGGCCTATGGCACTGGTCCCACAGAGGTCCCACTCTGTGTCCCTAGAAATCATATAAGAGTTGCAGCATAAGTTGTCTAAGGCTTCTGGTAAATAAAGGCCTCTGAAGTTTTAGAAAACCTAATTTAACCCATTATTATGATGCATCTTTAAAGTGTGTTTCAAAGCAGACGGCTTCTAAGAAGTGAAATTAGGAAAAGAAAAATAAGTGGATTTCCACTAAATGGGATGTAATCTGTCTCCTGTGCCCCACAGGACTGTATAGTGTTCATCCATATACAATCCACAAACCACTCTTCACCATTAGGGACACTAAATTATTTCATATTTAAAAAGAAATACTGCTGGAACAAACCACTCAGAACTGGCAAGTCACACCTGTGCCACAGAACACCTTGCACTCCTCTGACTTACACAAATCACCCACAGTAGCTGCATCTCCTCTGGCCTAACTAAACTGTGCTCCAATCCCTCTCCATTTGTTCATGTGATCTTTTTTTTTGCTAAGTCATGAGCTTAGCTTAAGCTATGCAGATCAACTTTCACTCCAAATACTTTCAGTCCTGCAAAAAGGCTGCAGATTTATACTTCACCACAGCCAATCCTGACCGGCTGATTCATTTTTTGGCAGAGCCATCATAACTGTAAATAGAACAATAACCTTTACACAGAGTTAGCTCTCCCTAAGAAAACAAAACAATGCCAAAAAAACCAAAAATAAACAAACAAACAAAAAAACCCACATAAAAAGAAAAAAGGGGGGTTTACTCCTATATGATTAAAACAGGTGGGATAGGAAAACATGCATATGGAAAAATGGAGGTTTAAAAACGCCCACAGAATTAATTCTTTTGATTTAAATATTCAGTAAAATTGCCAGAATAAGTGGGGAAGAATCCCCAAAGGCTAAGAGGAGATAAAGTGCAGGTATAGAGGTCAGACACCTGGCTATACTCAGTCTGGGAGTACCTCACTAAAACCAGGAACTTGAAACCAGGGAGAGAGGTCATTTAAATAGCTCTCACTATCAGCAAAAGGCAACAGACTGGACAACCATGAGACCTCCACAAGGGGTGGACGCAAAAGAGAGCAAGACCAGCACATATTGCAGAGGATTAGAGAATGGAGAAAGTGACAAATGGGATAAAAGCAGACTTAGATTTACTCAGGAGCAGACCGCTCAAAGCTAATCTTCTCTCTCTTTAGTAACTCTACTCAGCCCTCCCCTACAGGTGACATGCTGTTATCTGGACCTCTACAAATGTGGTAACAGGCTAAAGGGGAAGTTAACACAGAAGCTGGGTTAGGACAAGCCAAATGCAACAGGAAAGTCTGAGACACTTTACTGGAGAAAGGTTACTTAGGATGTCATCCATCACTCCCCAAAAGCAATTCCGTACAGAGACTAACAAAATTAGGGTCTGTTGTCAATACGAAAATAGATTAGATGTCCTAAGAGATCTTGAGAACTAAGGTAGCAGATGTAAGATGAAACATTCTTATTTTTTTGAACATGAAAACACCGTCATGTTTTCCAGGAGGTGTAAGCTAAGCCCTTTATATCCTGTTTGGGGTCAAATAAGAATTAGCAGCATGTGGATAAAAGAAAATCAAGAAAAAAGGTTTGAGCTTATTTGTTGGACACAGAGACTGCATCCCAGAGAAATACAAGGCAGTATAAGAAGAGAGTTCCAACAGAAAAAGCAATTATATAAGAGTCTTATTTCACAGGGATTATTATTTACAAGCCTGCCTGTCTTTGAGGAAAGTCAAACTAAATAGACTTGAGACAAATCATCTCACGAAATGAAAACCTGGAATTCTGTTACTTTCAAAACATGAAATGTAGGGGAGAGATTCACTCCTTCATATTCGTATTAGAAGGGCAAATACTAATGAGAGGAAAGCTACAGACGGCACTTAAAATCCAAAGTTGTTAGATACCAAAAAACAAGGCTCAGAAGTAGTCTTCCAAGCAGGAATAGTTTTAAGAGGGGAAAAAAAAAAAACCCAGTTTTGTTAAATGACTCAGGATTCCTTCCCAGACCTGAGCTGGAGTTCGAACAACACAAATGTAAGAAATACACAATATTCATCATGCAATGGTAAAACAGGGTTTGCTTTGGATGTACATTGGCAAACAAGCTTGTTAACCCTACCCTGGATCCCTCAGCTGCCGAAATAGACTGTTTTCTTCAGAAGGAAAAAACAACTAGCTGCCGAGCTGCCAAGTTTCCCTCCTTGAAACAGGAGCCTGCCAGGGAAGTGGTATCCTGTACTAATCAAGAATAGACACAGGGACTGCGGGAGCTGGAGCTCACCTACGGAGAGCAGGCGCCACATGACGGCGGGGGTGGCAAAGCAGGCGAACACATCGTCAGTGCAGGCAAAGTGGGTGAGGTGGGGGAAGGTCACGGACTGCCCCCGGCACTGGCCCCACATGTACACCTGGCCACTCTGGGTCTTGGCCGCCGACGTGTGCGCAGAGTGGCAGGCTGCGATCTCCACAACCCTGTGGGCACAAGGAACACGGTAAGACACTCACAGGTGAGGAGTCCAGTGACTTTCCAAAGGCCTCACCAAAATAACAGCCAATCAAACTATGAGGCAACATTCCTGTACTTGGGGTTTTGTCCTGCAGAAATGTGATACTGCTTGAACAGGTATTAAAAAATCTCACAATGACATTTTCAGATTGCTTGTAGATTTTATCGTAATCAGATATTGCTTTAACTATGTCATTCTTAACAATTGACATTCTTCCTATTTTTTCATAGCCATGGAAAAAAGGGTGAAGAAAAAGCAAGGTTTGTTTTTCCTCTTTAAAACCAACACACATCAGAAACTTATTCTCAAGAAGAAATTTCTTCTACCCCCTTTTAATTTGATTTTTGTAGGTTGACAGAGGTCTGACCCACTGCCTGTACTTCAGACTTATTTTGCTGTTAAGCTTACTTTCCTCAACACTGAAATTCAACAAGAAACATATACATTTGTTTCATTTGAGGGGAATGAATCCTTTAAGAACTATGGTTGTTTTCCAAATAAAGTCTACATAGTCCTTTCACCCACCTCACAGAGTCTTTTAAAATACTAAAGCTGCTGATGCTCACTTATCTATCCTGTCCTCCCGCTGCTCAGGCAATCCCTAGATTCTTATCTGAAACATTGCAAGAACTGAGAAGAAACACAATTCCAATTAAAACACCACAAAGACATTGCCAGAGTTTCTGTGCATGTGATAAGCAAAACAGGGAGGTTCCCATGTTCAAAATAAAAGCTATGCTTTCCTGTTTTTTCTGTGTGGTAAAAACACATCAGAGGATTTCATGCTTTTGTGCCAGAAACACATCAACCAGGACAAACAAATATCTTTCCAAGTAATCTAAGAATACACATACAAAAATGTGTGTTCCTAAACAGGAAAACATCCACAAAGAGTTAGACTTTCCAGACAAAAAAAAAAAAAAATTAGCACAAAGTTCATATTTTAACTGCAAAAATTATTTCAAGACTAAACTCAAAGAATCTACATCACTTTCAGTATATGTACCAATTTCTGGCAGACAGAAAACCGATTGGTTGTTTTACACTATTATCAACTTATGAACTTCCATGCAACATCTCTACAAGACACATCACAGAGTACTTATTTTAGGGACAACTTACTTTTTATCACAGCTATCAAGCTAAACTACTTCCTTCTCCAAACCTTCTTTCCTTAGCAGGACAGATTCTTCTTTTTACGGACTATACTACACTTTAGCAGTACAGCAGAACATGTACTATAACACACGTATGGTACGTGTACATATACTTGCAGTACATGTACAGAGTAACACGTTAAGCATGCACTTAACACCAAAATTCAGGAAGCTGACCTTCACAGCTGTTCCTCCAAGCTAACACAAAAAAAAAACAGTCTAAGCATTCCTCACAAGCTGTATGTGCAATATTTTTCAAGACAGCACAGAATGAAACCTCCAAAGTAACTGCTGCCAGCATTAAATATAAATGACAAAAGAATTATATAAACTAAAAGATCAGGAGCAGCAGTAATGTGCTTCATGGGAAATGACAGCTCACCCACTTTTAGCACTGTTTCCAAGGAAGCCAAGTCAAGCAAGATGAGTAAGTTCAAGTGACTTATCTCTCCCTTAGATTCCAAGCAGAAGTTCTATGGTATTTTCCCCTTCCTTCAGCCATTGAACAAATGCCAGTTTTATTACAACTCCATGCTTGAGTTCACATACAATCCTAAATGCAACAGTTTCCCTTAGTTCACTCATGAAATAAACCACTAACAAAACAAAGTTGATCTATCCACAAACATACACATTTCTCTTCCACTGCTTTTTAAAGAATACCTCATTTTGCTTCGCTAGTGTCAGTTCCTTCACAGACAAACCAGCCCCACCTCAGTGGTTTTTATTGTGATAGCTTCTTTCTTCTTCTTCCCCACACTCATTTTTTAAGCTCTTAAACATTCTCAGTACTGTGAAGCATTTAATGCCAAGTGGGAGAAACAAAAAATAAGTGACTTCCCAGAAAAACAGTTCAGAAATGGAGGAGAAAAACCACGCAAAAGTTTTTCCTAGTTAAGAGGAGATTACATTTAAGAGATCTAGACTACAGATGCTTTCAAGCCAAGGTACATTAATCTGTAGGTATACACAAGGGCCCAGAGAATGGGACTGAGGTCCACATTTGTAGGTGAGCAGCAAAAGAGTTATCCCCAAATACAAGGATTATGAAAGGGTGATGAAAGAGGATTGACAAGGGTTAATTTCATTGTTTTATGAGTCCAGGAAACTAAAAAACTACGAACTACTAACTAGTACACGTAATAAAACTGTGTATTAACTGTCCTTAGCTCAAGCAACCCTGCAAATCGAGTTCTGTTTTCATGGTGGACCATTTTCAACCTTTCAAAAATTGTTTTTCCTCACATGTAACTTCTTGCAAAGGTGGTGCTTCCTTTCTCCCCACATTTTTTTTTTTTATGTAGGCCTCAATTCACGGCTTGGTTAATTGATTTCATAGCTCTAATTTTAAGCAAAGTAACCATATACAAAATAGCATAACACTTATTCATTCATTATCTTTCAGTATCTGGTAAAGTAATCAGTATTGTAAACCGTAAGTTACCATCCTTTCCTATGTTTTTAACATTAGCAATAGAAAAACAATCCACCAAGCCCTACACATGCATGCTGCCAGTGCTAGAGACTGTATAACACATGCTCAGACTTTATCAATCCAGAAACAGCTTCAGCAAGATTACCTTTCTTTTTCCATCATGATCTGCACGGGGCTGAGCTGGTTACTTTTATTGCCAGTTCCCAGCTGCCCGTAAGTGTTAGCTCCCCAGGCATAGAGCAAGCCCTCATCTGTTAGTGCTAGAGTGTGTGCATAGCCACAGGCAATCTGTAAGTAAACGTATAAAGCGTTACTCCTGAACCAAACACAGATGAGAAACAAAATATCGCACACATCACCTTCAGCTAGCTCATGGTAAGTATCTCAGGCATTCTTCACTCAGCACTACAATGCGTTACTTCTCAGTACCCACAGCTAATACAAAGAATGTTAGCTGTAGGTACTGCAAAAGTCCCAGCTTCATTAATTTAATTGGCTACACCCAAGTAATTTACTGCACTCTAGATAAGTCTCCCTAGATACTACCTGCTTTCTTTTCACACGAAGAACACTGAACTTCTTCATCACATCTTGCAATACTCCAAAAGTATTTCAGAGCTAGATTTTTCTGAATACCGTAGAGTATGAGTAGTCTGACAAGGAGAGATGCAGTTCAACAGCCAACAATCCTCCAACCCAAGTTATCACATTCAACTCTACAGAACCTTCCTAAAAACCCAGGAAATCCCAAATTTTAGTTTGATTGTCTAGCTCAAAAAAAAAAGCCCAACCAAAATCCAAACAAACCAAACTAAACCCAACCATCAAACAATCAAACCCCCCCCCATGTCTCTTGTCTTTCCTCTCCCCTTGCTTCTAAAGGACTAACTAGAACACTAGAATACTTTGTAGAACCAATTTGAACATCTGATTCACGTTCATTTCTTTGCCTTTGACTGGCACATTTCAGCTTTGTAACAAAAATGCAATTTGTATCCACAGCATAATTTACTAGTAGTTACAGTAGCTAACTTTAAATCTTTCCCAGCATTTACCAAAGCAAGTATTTTACAGCTTACTTGCACTTTGTACAAGCAAAACACAGGTCACTGTAGCTAAAAAAAATTCAGCTAGTGAAATCTAGCAGCAGGTATAATATTCCAAAGAGAGGGTTCCAGCAGAAGCTAGCAGCAGGAACACACTTTCACGTCCTCGTTGGGCATACCTGGAGCACGCAGACGCTGTGCAGCGCTGCCACTCTGCACGGCGTCAGCTGGTTGCCGTTGTTCCCCAGGCCAAGCTGACCATTGCCATTGTAACCCCAGCCATAAACCTGAGTGTATGAGGAAAACAAAATTAAGCCACTCTTCTCTAGGAGTATGGAGCATTTAAGACTTAGTATCAAGCACATGCCAAGAAAAGCACTCATTAAAAAACTGTGTGCTATTTGAAGAGCAATACAGAGAAGGCTGAAAGATATTAAATAACTGCAATGACTTACTGCACTCAACTTTTTCAGCCTGCATTTACTTTTTCAAGAAGCTAAAAAACATGTCTTTGAAGTACTAGGAATTTTGCAATAAGCTCACACTGCACTAAACTCTATTCCATAGCATCAACACTTCGACTTTTACGCCATCCTTTCTCCTTATTACTTTTCCTTTTTTTTAAAAGGAGAACATGAAATTAGTTATTCTGATGAGCTGATCAGTTTAAATGGAAGTCCCCAGTTTATCTCTAATTCTTCCTTTGGTTTGTTACAGTGGACACACCATGACATATGTATGTACAACAAAAACTCATCTCAACCTCAGGGACTTCATAGTCTTTCCATTCACAAGGAGATACTTGTGATACCAAACACACTGTTTGGTGAAATGAAGCAAAATTGAGGTTACAGTTCATAACTAAAAGCAAGACAGCACCACATAATTATGTCAAATGGAACAGTTGCACAATGGGAGGGCAGTGTTTGGAAGAATGTTATGGGTTTGTTGCTGGTAATTAAGCAATGTGTTTAAAAAACAGGATCAGCCAATGTATCCTTGCAGAAAAATTAACTGCTTAATTGTGCATGCTTTAAAGAAATAAACTGAGACTAATTTAATGAATTAAAAGAATTTAACATTATTTATGTTAAATAATCTATTGCAAGATGAAGACAGACATGGTTAATACAACTGTTCAAATTCTTGCAGTTACAGACTCGGTAAGAATTGTGTTCCAATACAGTCTTTGCCATAAGAAGGAATGTTTAAAGACAGCATCTCCAGCTACTTGCAGTGTCTTCCTTCAGCCGGTCTCACAGAAGCTGTCAGGATAACTCTGTCAATAGAGCCCTGAGCACTCCCTGTCAGCATTTCTCCATATTCAGGCACCAGCTTGGTAGGTTCAGGTAACAGAGAATGAGGGAATGCAGCCGCAGCAGCGCTTACCTCACCATTGTTTACTACAGCCATGGAGGAGGTCTGGCCACAAGCAATGCCGACGACAATTTTACCCTGCAAGCAGTTGGAAACTCTGCGAGGAGTTGGCTGGTTGGCTGTAGATCCAGATCCAACTTGACCACAGTTATTGTAGCCCCAAGCATACAGCTGTCCATAAAAACAAACAAAACCACACAGTTAAAGCCTTAATAATAGTAATGACAGCAATAGACAATCTTCCTGTAAGTCAGCATCAGATTGGGTAAACTATCCTATTTAACAAGCTAAAATGCTTAAAGTTCATTTTCAACAGATGAAACTTATAAACAGCATTAGGGCTCATCTAGAAAATATGAATATAGCACTTTTTCCAGCTTATTGCAACAGCATGAGAGCATCTGACTAAAACAGAAAACAAGAGGAACATATTTCCATATTAAATACAAGTCAGACTGTAAGACAAAGAGCATAGTGATTGTCTTTATAATTCCATGACATTGGAAATAGGAATGCAAGCCAGAATGTCATTTGTTTCCCAGACACACTAACTCCCCAGTTTAGAGCTATATAGTTTCCTCCATAGAACTCTAAACCAGGTTATTGCTGGGCACTCATCATACCTCTTCTACATCTTTCAAGAGCTGTGAAAGAACAGGGTTTTGTCAGCCCATGTTTCACAGTGGCTAAATTCTCTTATACAGCGGCATTAACACAAAAAAATTAACAAAAATTTCTGTCAGTTTAAAGTTTCTAGTGGCAAACTAGTACTAATACAAGCAAAAATATTAGGTCCTTTTATCTGAAAGTTAGGAAGACAGGGAAGCAGTCTGCTATAAAAAATATTTATAACTTTGTGTTTTCAGTGGCTCCAGTTTTTATTCCATGCATACATGCCCACAGCCTGCCATAAAACTGTTTCTGATGGTTCATTCTCTGGTGCTTCACCCAGGTCAAAAGTTTGCCCTCTTGGAAACACCTTCCACAGACATGCTTGGCAGTACAAGCACACTGACAGGCACCTTCATGAGACGCCTGCACATCCTTTGGTGCCAGAAGCTGCCTGTTTACTGCAACACCAAACCAAGAGTCATTAAATGTCATTAAAAACCAACACCTCCATCAGCACCAAAAAAAACCCCAACCAACAAAAGATAAGAACTAAAGGCCCCCCCACCAACACAACTCATTTACAAGGAATAATATGAACAAAAGAAAGAATCAGACTTTCGCTTTTTATTACTTCTAACTGCTGGATCTTTGATTCCTACTGAATATTTGAAGATGCTTTATAAAATACTTTAATTTCAATAACAGCAAATATTTAGGTAGAGAATCTCAGAAGGTAGATCAAAATGCCAAAGGACATGCAAGAGAAGCATGAATGTCTGCATTCCTTTAATTCTACCATTAAAACACTTCTTTTTCAAATTTGCACTGCATTAAAACTGCACTGAACCATACAAACCAACTATGCCAGGTATTCCCACAAATACTTCCAGCATCAACGTCTCCCTGAGGCTTCAGGTGTATCAGGTCACAAGGGGTTGGCAGCCAAATCTTTCTGTAAATAAAGCTGCTTAACACATTTTGTGGCTTTCAGTGCACTCAATTCTGGTAAAAGCTGAGAGCACAAACAGACCAAGTTACTGAAAGGTACACCAGGGATGGATTTAAAGTACATTAATGAGCGACACTGGCAAGCCAGCCAAATATCAATTCCCTGGTCAACACAAAGAAAGTTCCCTGCTTCCACTGAGATTTCAAGCATGTCACATGTATGACAAGAGACAGCATGGCCTTCGCAGACAGCTACCACACAGCAGCTGGCACCTCTCGTGTAAGCAATGCATGAATGCCCTCTCCTTCCTGCATGCTCACCAAATTTTATAATCTACCCAAGTCAAACACGACAGCACAAAATCCTTCCTAAGTGTAGGCTCTTCTTTCAGATAAAACACAGATCACTTAACCCAATCTCTTTCCTATCCTTAAAATACTTTGTATTACTGTCACACTATTATTCCATACTGGACCACAACACAGACATGCTCAGATTACCAGGATGAGAAGAATTGCAGTTTCCCTTTCCATTGTTAAAAGGTTTTAGAATTAGAGCTTTTCTTTTGTTAGTGCACAGCTGAAACCAGATTTTCCACTGTGCGTACATTGGTCAAATCTGCATAACTGGAAACTAATTGTATGTGTTTCCCATGACACGTAGCCTGAAGCCACGTAAACAAACAGCACAAAGCAGACTTGGATATAAACCAAGTGCTCTTTCATTAGCTACACACCAAGGTATTCAGAGGTGTGCAGAGCAACATTCTCTTGCAGTACCAGTGTGGAAATGCAAGACATTTCTACAAGAAACAGACTAAACTCTAATCCAGTAAATACAAACAACACAACCCCTAACTAACAGAACTGCGAGCAAATAAATTACATTTTGCACCTCACAAACCATTCTTTCATCTGCAAGTGGCACATCTTTCTAGTCTTTTCACCCCTGTGAGAGACACGAAAGTTTACTAAGCTTTATTTCCCCTGGTTTTGGGGTTGCTTTTTTTTGGTGGGGGGGGGTGATTAGCATTTTGGTTTTTGGGTTTTTTTTTCAGTTGTTTTTAAGTCTGCTCTGAAGAAAAGGACACCCTAGTTTAAGGCAGCAGGAAAAAAAGGTTATGTTTGTGATTACACTGTAGAAACAGAGAGAAGTTCAAACTGCAAGGTCACCTCCACTATTCACTTCAACAAGGAGATTAAGAGATTTGAACAGGTTTCAACTTACATCCCCATCCAATGAGAGCGCCATGGAATGATGAGAGCCACAAGCTACTTCCACCACTTTCTTTATTAACAGATTTGTGCAAACTTGAACAGGAGTAATGCCCTGATTGGTTGTGCCATTTCCAAGTTGGCTGTAACCATTATGTCCCCAAGCATACACTTCACCATCTGAAAAAATATTTGTGATGAAAACCGCTAAAAATTCCAGGAAGGTTAAGACAGAATTTTAAGACATTAGCAAATACCAACAAGAAAGTGAAAGGATGTTAACAAAAAGTGAAACTATTACAAGAATCCTCTGTATACTAAAAAATTATACACTTTGTTTCATACTCATATCACAGCATATCCTCTAGATTGTGGAAACACATGGAAGTGCACAGGTAAGACTAAGTACATAAGTGACAGAGTAAAATGCTACAACCTCAACATAATGGAAATGGAAACTTTACCTATTACAAAACCCATTTACTTCCACTTAAGACTAACAAAAACCTCTTAGCATACATTAACAGTTAACAAGTTAATACGATTACACCTTAATCCATTCCTGTTAAATGCAAGTGGAACTTAAAATCTCTAACTTATGTTTCTATACTGAATGTTAATTTTTTACCTTCAGTACAAAGAACAACATGGGGTCCACTTCCATAACTGAGACTGGAGATCTTCTTTCCACATAAGGCTTCTAATTTCTTTGGTACTATTGTGCTCTGATTATCTCCAGTTCCCAAACAATTACTGCAATTCAGTCCAAAAACAAATACCTGGAAAACAAAAGAATACTCACCTCAAATGATTTATACTCAGGTAAGCACATGTGTAATACTCAGGTCTTCATTAACTGGGGACAGAGTTTCACCTTGGACCTCCAGGGGACAGAACTTCCCGCATGGAAATTAACAACCTCAAGAGTCAGCACAAGGGCACTTTGGATGTTAACTGATGAGTCTGAATTATTCAGATTTGTACAGTCCTGGAAGTTAGGCTTTTTATTTTCAGGAACTGCACCATACAAAGTCTGAAACTGTGAAAAGTGGAAGACACCACCTTCTTTTAAAAGGAGTTTGTAAATAGCAAATAAAGCATAAGCATGTCAAGAGCCATACTGTGGGAGGCTCATCCTACAGGCACTAGTGATAGGACTTAGGGGGAAAAAAAATCCTTCTCTACCCAGTCTTATGAGAAACCTTCCCATTAATACATTCCGGAACACCTGGCTTGTTTTCTTTCAGCAGCACTATGCTAACTCACAATGAGTCTCTGAATCATTAAAATCTACAGATAATCTTCCACTGTACTTTTTACTCAGCAAGCCATAACCTTATTTTCTATCTTCATACCTGTGTGTTTGCACTTAACTTCAAGCTACCACAATTTCTTTTAAATTCTGCCTGTCTTCAAAAGTGCATGTAATCCATCCTGGCCTTCGCCATTTGAAAGTTTTCTAAATAGTCCATCTATATTGTCCCCACACAAAACTAAAAAAAAAATATCAAACATTACATCCACCATGTTTTGGAATACACAAACATCGCATAAGGCTTTTGAGAAGCTATTAATCTACAAATATTCTGAAGACAGCTAATTGTGGAGCACCGGCCCAGCTCGATGCCAGGCTCACCTCGTCATTGTGCGTGATGTAAATGGCTTCGTTGGCCGACGTTCCGAACACGCACGCTTTCCGAATGGAAGCGATTTCTTGGGGGGACAGCAAGGTAAATATTGGCCACTTGCCTACATCCACCATGATGCTGCTGTGTGTCATGACGCTTCTACATGCAAGAGGACATTGCTGTAACAAAAAAAAAAAAAAAGCTTATTAAAAAGCGTATTTTGCACTTTCATCAACAGGCAATAAGGTAAATTCCTTCACGTGGAGAAAAAAAGACATGTGGCTCTGAAAGTAAACATTCTGTTCTGTACGAAACGTGGAATTGTACTTCCATGTATTTAGGTGAACAAATAGCTAGTCACTGGAAAAACAGACCTTTTCTTAACAGGGTATTTAAGTGAACTATATCCAATACAGCTGAACATTGCTCTTTTACAAGCAAAATTATTAAAAATCTGTGATTTAGCAAATATCCACTGGTGACAAAGTGGAATTCTGAGGGAATTTCCAAAGGAGATTTCAGTTACAATTCCAATTTATAAAATTTTCACTCGTGAATTTTTTGGTAGTCTTACAAGTGACAAATGCCATGTAAGCAAGCAGTTGATACGTATGTGAAACATGTAAATAAAAATAAGACTAGGGCAGTTGTGAACGTGACCCAAATCTGCCATCTCTTGTGTAATCAAAAGCTGTTATGGTCAAAAAATATTTGTGAGAGCAGGAAAGCACGAGCTTGTGCAATTAACCAGTGAAACATATCAGAGAACAGTAATTAAGTAAAATTGCCATAATCTGTTACTTAGAAACAAGGTGGCTCACGTTAACAGCTGGAAACACGACTGGGTATAGAGATGTTTGCCAATGAACACAGATGTATACAATCCATCCTTCTCCAGTGCTCCCCCATCCCAGTTTCCTCAGGACAATTGCAGCAGCTCAAGAGCAAAGCTAACAGCGCAAACATCCAGAGCTTATCGAGGCATTCAACCCTGCACACAACATCGCTCACACCCTGAAGGGACTCTGCCACTTACAATCTACGATCCACGCCCAGGGCTATCAGCAAGTTCCGTGAAATGTGGAGAGCATTGGGTGAAGAATTCCACAGAATGTCAGTGACAAGACAAATCATCATAGAACAGTAAAACCCAAAAAGGCATGGAATCATTCCACGGGTAAGAATTGCACTCTCTACCCAGATGCCATCCTCTCATCAACACTTAGTTCTTTCCTTTCCATTTGTTTGCTTCAGTGCAACCCAATCCCCCTATTCTTTGCCGTGTTGCTTTCAAGTCAGGCTACTTCTTGGTGATATCAGATGTGGATAACAGAACACAAGACAGCCTTCTTTGCTCTTCTTCTGATGCTTGATTCTCAAAACTGTGCTGACAACCAAGATTTGGCTTCAGAAAGCCATTTAACAACAGCAGTCAACTGTTATTCAGTGCAGATGTTTCTTGGAAGAAGGGAGATCAAAAAAAAGTAGTAATAATAACAATTTAAAAAATGAAGTTTGAGAAACACTGAGGTCGCAGCGGAATTATGTCCACAAAAAAAACCCCTAACACAAATAAATCCCAGGCAGGGTTGCTTCCTTATCAGATTTCACAACCTTGATCCAACAAACCCAGCTCTGCTCTACAGGCACCTCTCTTACTAAGAGCCTGACTTAACTCTGCATTTCACATTTGAGGCAGGTCTTGAAAACACCAGAAATCTCCAGATGGCAAATTCATAACAGATTGATTTGTAGAACAGCTTTTTTCTTTTTTTCTGGAAGTCTATCCGATGCCAAGGCACAGCACATTCTACACAGCTAAACAGGTTTGGATGCATTTAAGCCTTCTTAATTTCTAGTCCAGTTACGAGCACAGGCTAGTTAGCTGCTAAGATTTGTTACCTCACCTTGGCAAATCTTTTAACATGTGACATTATCAATCAGTTAAAATGAGGCAGCAATGACTTGTTCTCTGGAGCAGACCAAGGAAGTGTCCCTTCTGACTTCACCCATTTAACTTGCCTCATGTAATATACAACTGCCAAAGCACAAACGTGTCAACCTAGATATTAAGAAAACTCTTGTCTTCACTACAGTAATTTTCAACATATCCTGTGAAGTTAAGACATGAAGACAACATGTTATTTTACTAGAGAATATCCTAGCAAATTGACAAGTTTTACACCACCCAGACAACCTATTCTACTCTAGAAGTAATGAGTTTAAAACATGCTGCCTTACCTCTCCCTTCCTGATCTATGCACTAGGTCTCTAATCCATTTGACTTCTTTTCTGCTCCGTAGGACTCAGTTAATCACAGCTCTTCGACAAAACCTTTTCAAGCAACTTTCAATTGATGAAAGTTATACTGCACTTCCCACACCTCACAGCTCAACCTGACATCTTGTCAGGCAAACTAATATCGGTAGATAAAAGCTTTCAAGCACACAAGACTTCCCAAGTTGGAGATATGAGCAATGAACTCCATCCACAGGTGAAGATCCTTACAACTGTTAACAGGTGTTAACATTGCTTTATCCAAAACAACACTGTATATTTTCAGCCATTTCAATGGTTACTACAATTCTACAGTTATTTCAGGGGTTTTCCTCAAAAGGCTCTTAAGGATAACTCATCTGCCACTGGCAAGTTCGTTTCTTTAATAAATCTCAATCCTAAAGTCTACCCAGGTTTAGCAACCAATGAAGGTTCACAAAAATCCTGAAACCAACCAAACAACAAACAACCCTCTCTTGCCTTTTATGTTGTACTGTTTCTCCTCAAAGACACACTTTTCCCTCCTCTTGAAATATTAACTACTGTCCTTAGGTTCTCCCATTTGCTGGAGTACCTATCACCACTGGCTTTCAACATTTCTATGGAGGCAACAGCAGCTATTTTCCTTTATTGCTTTGTCTAAGAGAAATTACACACAAATCTGAAAGTTCTGGGCCTTATACACTGACTACTGTTTCTTAACTGTAACTGTGCACAGAAAGCTGATTTAACTACTTCTTTATTTTCCACAGAAAACAAATGCTCCACTCAGGTAGAAATACCATCTTTTTCTCTAAAGACAGATTCCTTAACAACCCCAGCCAATTTCCTAGTTTTCCAATAAAAGCTCTGGCAGTCACAGGAAGGGAAAAAAAAAAAGAAGTCTCCAGTGAGAAAAAAGTATTTGAGGAATCTATTTTCAAATATAGGACTGTAAACGGAGGCGTCAGTAAAGTAACTCAGTGTTATCAAAACTGAAACCAAGCTGATTCTAACATCCTGTAAGACATGCTGCACACTTGCCAAAAGGGCGGATGCTCCGTGATACCGCGATTGACCCCTCACACCAATCACACCCACGCTTCATCCCTGTGCAGCATTTGCCTGAGTCTGGGGGGAAACAGGCATGTACAGAGTTTCTTCTGGGCAAATCCTTGCCATGAAAGGCTGATGATCCAGGAGACTCCAGACATGGCACTGCAAGCAGCAGCACAGAGAAACCCAGCGTCCTTCACTCACCCTTCCTGCAGTGCGTCACTCCCAGACCTGAGGTTATTTACTTTTCCTGATAAGACCCTGCTACATCACACACTGCAAGGGCTGCACCTCGGCTGAGAAGTTTGTAAGAGCAAATGTACTAGAGCCCCAAGCAGTCAAGGTATTTTAATCTGCACGCTAATAGCTCTCTCAATGTATTAACTCTCAAGCTATTGCTCAGATTCTGTGTGCAACAAGGCAGCAGTGGCTCTGAGGAGTATCTGTCATATATCAACACACGGCTCTTCAGTTAATTGCAATTAACAAGCTTATGAGTACGAAACCCCTGAGCTTAAACTAGGTGCTCTAGTTGCTTTCAGAAACACTGTATGCCACCTCTCAGCTGTTAATTTCTGCTGCACGATGCAGAGATAAACAATTATACAACACAAAGCTTTATTTCTGCTGCAAAATCAACCAGCAGAGGGAGTTTACATGCACACCACCTCTTCTCACGGCTCTGACATCTCTGAAATGATCCAACAACCTCAGTATCCAAACAGCAACAGAAAGAGAGATCACTGCTTGAATTTCACTTAGGCTAAAAATAAGCCAGAACGAGGGACTTGTAATAAAAATGAAACTGAACTGGCCACATATTGTGATGAAAAAGAAACTGACCTCAGAGTAGGCACCAACATTAGGGGAAAAACATCCACATCTGCTCACAATTTAAAAAAGCCACACGCTTTTGGAGACGCAGGCCCTTGAAAAATTCTGTGCTAATCTGCTGCCTACACATTCATCTCCTCAGTAATTTGCTTGCTAAATAAAAAGCCTGCAACCCGATTCACAGTGGCACATGAAAGACAAACACGAATCCCTGCCTTAAAAAAAAAAAGACAGCGTTGACAAAATGCTTTGTTAAAGTGATTTTAGATACCGTTCTACAGAGTTTATAGTTCAGCTAAATAAATCCACGCTGGATAGAACAATAGCCTAACACAACATCCTATCGGGAAAACAGTACCAATTGTACTCGCAACAAAAAAAACTACAGTTAACTCCTCAAAGATTATCCCCTTATTTGCAAAGGCTTTTGGAACACAATCACATGTTTGTTTGTTTCACTTTTTCCTCAGGCTCCAATGTTGCAGTTTATTTCAGCTGGGCAGACCTAGTCCTGCACAGAAAAACTGCAGGCTCAGGCCTTCGTTTCTGCTAATTGTCTTTGGGAATTACGAACAGCAGTGAGAACACAAAAGCTGGGATATCTGGCTTTAGAACAACACAGAGTGACTGGCACACTTAATCCCTTTTTAATTTGAAGTACACCTCAACCAAGGAAGAATCAAATCCTTCATATAACACTCATCTTCCCCCAGTCTACGTTTGCTTTTTTTGATTTCATATTTCAGCATTGAGAAGGAACACGGAAACAATGCATTATTACTGTTATTGTTATTAGCAATACTATTGACATTAATCAGATGTATGAACCAAGTGACGTTACTGAGGCATTCTCCCTGCCAATGAAAAGAGACTGCACTCCCTAAAAACATGTGCCTTAGCTTACTTTCCTCGGACCTTACAGAAAGCAAAATTTCTATGGCAAACCTCACGTGTTCCAAACCTCCACACCATTTATTTTCAGATGCCTCTAATGAGCAATAACAGGGGAGGAAAGAGCTGCCGATGCACTGACAACCAGACCTCCTGTTTGCTTTGAGCAACCAGCTGAGAGAGATAAGCAAGCAAAAAGCACCATCATGCACGTGAACACTACTGAACACGTCTGGTTTAGCCCCAGGAAACCACCCTTAGGAGGATGACAGTCATCCACCCACCATAACAAGCCTCCAATTACAAAACTTGTAATTACAACCACACTTTGCCTTATTTTCTTTTTTTTTTTCCCTACGCTGAGCCGTTAGTGCAACTCCTCAAATCCATTCACTGAGGACAAGACATCTTCTAAAGCAATGCCTGTCTTTCACTCTGATGCATAGAGAGACAAGCATTCAAGGGAAAACATTCATATTAAGGCACTAAAGAATGAATGCATCTTCCAAACAGCTTCTAAAGTTTTTCCTAAAAAACTCTGTGCTCCAAACACATTTCCATTTATGATGCTTTGTACCCTTTTCTCATAATCCCACCCCTTGTCGGAACGATAAAAGCCCATTTTACCTTCCGTCAGTAGAGGACAACACAAACGGGTCACTTGAACTTTCTAAATCAGAACCCTCCAAGGTCCTTATAAAACACGTAAATACTCCTTTAGTATTAATTTACAAGCGCTTTCTAAATTGGAACTCTGCAAGCTCCTTAAAGAAAAAAAAACAAAAAACGAATACCCCTTCAACTTAGAAGAAGCACGTTAAAAAGCCAAACAAATGCTGTAAATGTTCATAGAAAGCCGGGCGAGGAAAAACAAAAAGCGTTGAGTTTTTCCTGCCTTTTTTTTTTTCCCGACCAGCCGGGTATCTCGCTCAGCCTTCAGGAAGCCGGCGACAACAGGGAAGGACAAACCGAAACACCGCGAACCAGGAAAATAAAAAGGAAAAAACCGGCAAGAACACACAGTGTTAAGGACATGCAGTGAGAGCCTTCCAGAGGGCTGTGGGGAGAAATTGGCTGGCGGCGAGACAGAGCGCGGGTGAGGGTCTCCACCCCAGCCCTGTTCCGGCGACAAGGACCCTCTCCCTCTCGCTCCGCACGGGCACCGCCACCCTCGCAGCCCCTCAGAGCCGCGGCGCCCGGCCGCCACCCGCAGCGCCCTAGCGGGACGGCGAGGTGCGGGCGCTGCTCACCCGGTGCCCGCGGCAGGTCCCNGGGGGGGAAGCCTCCTCCCTCTTGACCGTTCGCGCGCGCTCTCCGTCACGTGGGCGGCTCCTGGCTCCCTATTGGGCGCCGCGGGTGTGCGGGCGCGTGACACGCCCCCCTTTTCCGCCCTTCCCCTTCCAGCCCCGGGGCGGAGCGGGGCGTGACGGGAACAGCGGGGCTGGAAAGGACAGCTGGCATCGTCGATAGGGCGGCCTCGGGCCGAACAGCACCGTGTCAACCGGACTATGGCACTGAGTGCCACGTCCAGCCTTTCCTTACGCACCTCCGGGGACGCTGACTCCCTCACCTCCCCGGGCAGTCCATTCCAACGCCCAGTCACTCTTTCTGTGAAGAAATTCCCTGGCTCAGCTTGAGGCTTTGTCCTGCTGTCCCGGCACTAAATTACCTGGGGGAAGAGGCCGACCCCCACCTGGCTCCACCCTCCTTTCAGGGAGCTGCAGAGGTCGATGAGGTTCTCTCCTGAGCCTCCTTTTCTCCAGGCTGAACAATCCCTTCAACCCTAAACTCCCTCAGACGCTCTTCATAAGACTTTGCTCCAGACCCTTCCCCAGCTCCGCTGCCCTTCTCCGGACCCACTCCAGTACCTCAGTGTCCTTCCTGAAGCGATGGCACCTGTCTGCCCCCGCATCCTCACCGGCGCGGAGCCGAGGGCGAAGCGAGGCGGGGCTGCGCCAGCCCGGGCTCCCTGCCCTGCGGCGGCTGAGCAGAGCCCGCCTGCGGCAGGATCCCTGCCGGTTCTGCTGCGGCCTGGCGCCACTAAGGCCTGAGTCCGGATGGATCCCAGAGACAGGGCTAAGGGTCTTCGGACACAGTCACTTAGCGGCTTCTCTTCATTCAAGGGTATTTAGGCAGTCTATAAAGCCCTGCCATACCTTAGCATTGGCACAGTTTTGTCCCTTTTCTGTTCCCTTTCAACACCTGCAGATCAAGTAGGTGACGGAGCGGTGCGGGAGGATCCAGGAAAGGGAAGATTGGAAACCGGCCTTCCCAAGAGAAGTCTTTTGTTAACACAAAGTTGTTATCAGGAAATGGCTTCCTTCTTTCTCAAAATTTACTTCTTTTCCTGACAGCGGGTTGGAAGGCAGATGAGGGTTGCAGGGAGTGGGGAGCTGATGGATCTGAAACATAAAGCAGTAGGGTCAAGCCCACTGGAAATATCAATCTCTTTTTGGGGGTGGACAATTTAAGAGAAAGCTAAATTCAAAGAATAAATTGTAATTTAAAAAAAGAAAAGAAAAGAAAAGGAAAATCAATTTCAGTAACCCAGGGATCAAGTGTGGATGGGTTGCTGTGAGAGGGAATCAGTGATGCTGAAGGAATTCTGCTCTGGAATATGAGGCAAGGAAAGCACAGTGGTAGGTCCAGGGTAAAAAGAGAACTTTGCTGCCAAGTTGCTGCTTACTGCGCTGCTGGCATCAGGAAAGTACTGCTGAATACATTGTGGGTATTCTGGAGCAACAGAAAGAAAAGGCATAAATAAGATACATGGAAAAGTGTCGTCAGCACCTTCATGGGAGGCCCAAAAGAGCCAGAAAGGAAACATACACAACACTTGTTTTCAGCTTGTGTTTGTGGCTTCGCAAAGGAATTGTCTGTCAAGAACAGCTGCCTTTCCTAGGACATTGCTAGGAAATGGTGCAAAGGTGGAGCTGCATAAACAGAACTGTGATTTTAGTTCTGCAGGACAGCCCTGCTTAGTTACCACATGCAGAAACCCAATTGTTTTAAGAAGCACCAGAACACAAGCTCTGAGTCAGGGGGTTTTTTTATTCACAGGGGTTTATGTTCTTTCTTACTAGTTATCACTAACTAGTTTTCACAATAATTTAATCATTCAGTAAGTCCTTAAACAGTAGTTGCAGGGAGTTTACATTGTGTCTGAGCTTTACAAGCAGCTGAAATAGCTACAAAAGTGCTCTGTGTGGAGCAGAAATAATTTTATTATCTTGCAAATAACTATCTTCAGTTCTTTTTCTCTCAGTGTGGCTTTTGTAAAAGCCAGCAATAACAAAAAGCAACCTTCTTCTAACATTTCTTTTTCTACAAGGGAAAGGGTAATGAAACCTGATAACCATCTTGGAAAAGTTATGACCGACTGGAAATGTTATGAAAGCATTAAATAGGCCAACCAGGCAAAGCAATGCTATTCAGAGACAAGTTTCGTAGAACAAAAGGAATTGTTGCCCAAGACACCACACAGATAATGTGTGTTGCTGACCTTGGTGGGTCAGCTCAGGTGCTGATCCCTCTCTCTCGCACCAACAGCCTCACCTTACATCTCTTGACAGCAGTAGCAGGTGCCTGTGAAGGGCTTTCCTCAGGTGACCAAAGTGGGGACACTTGAAATTCAAAATGGAGAATAGCATGGCATGGAATTATACCCCAAACCCTAATGCAGCCTGATTCTGTAGTTTTGCTCCTAAGGATACGTTGTCAAATCCAGAGATCACGAAGCTGTGCATAGTCGTAGATAAACCCAAGTTGAGGGGAATTTATGATCTTGTCAGTTGTGGATTTAAAAGCTTGTTCTGTATCTGCAGCTCTGTAAGTGAGCACAAACAGCAAAGAGTCATGATGGCAACTATCAGTGACCTGTTAAAGGATATTAAAGGAAGAAAAGTCTTCAAATTGTTTCTTGTTTTTCTCCTCATTAAGCATTGTTTTTTTCCATCAGTAGGTTAACTGTTTTCACTCAAACTGTGGAGTCCTGGGATATGATGCCGACTAAATCTGATGTGAAAACAATCTGGAGCTAAATGTGCCCTGCATGGAGCTGACATCTCACTCCAGTTCTCTTCAGCAGTGCTCACCATCTTCCTGTGGATGTGAAAGAAGAGGCACACAAAACAAACCTACAGCTGCTGTTCAGCAAAAGCTGTTTCAAAGTGATCCAGCTGCAAAAGGGTGTCGAGGGCCTCCCCCTAAATCAAAGCAGGAGCTCTGACATCTGCTGTTTGGCAGGAGCTGATTCCACTGGGGGTAGCCTCTCCGTTGAGAAATGTGTGGGAAAACATTGACGCTCTGTGGCCAGACAGATAAAATGCAACTTCCGAAATGTCGCGGTTTTTTGTTGCTTTCTTCCATTTTACCAGACAGAAATGTAGTAAAGAACAGCTTGTAGCTTCTATTCTTGTTGATAATTTCCAGTATCTTTTCAGTAAATTTTGTTTATTGGTATAAAATGCCGTAAACAGACAAGCTAAGAAAAATATTAAAAACAAATGATGAAACAAAACTTTGCATCCAAACCTCCTGAATCTGAGGAGCACTGAGAGTGAGATTCCATTGTTGCTCTGGAGCCTGTCGAGTTGTACGAAGTACATTTTCAGGTCCGTGCTTGCACTGTCATTTTAATCTCATTTTCTTTCTCTGGAACTGGAATGAGGGAAGGCCACCTTAAAGGGAACTGGATTTGTGTATTGCAAAGCAGGATTTCCTCCAGACTAATCTGGAGATATGAACTTCATCAGCATACCTCCAAGGTATAATTTTTAATTCCCATAGAAGTAACAGATAGGATATTACCTATATTATATTTAGTGCAGGTAGGGAGTAGGGTTAAGCATCATTAGATAGTCTCTGTAGGGCTTCCTCTTGATAGAAACCAAAGGAATACTAAAAAAAGCCCTCAAAAAAGCCAGTCCTTGCTTCATGGCTTTTACATTCAACAGATGGAGGAGCAAATACTAGGATACAGGAGCCTTTTTTTGGCACACATAACACTGATATTTTTGTAAGCATACACATTTTTTGCTCTTTTTTTTTCCTCTTTGACTAGAAATAATAATAACGAATAATTGAGCTTAAGGATTTTCACAATAGTCAGAGCTGTATTTTAATTAGTTTCTAAGGTGAAAATGGCTTGTGTGCAGTATGTGGCATAGATGAGTGTATGACCTAAGCTGGGATAGAGACCAACTGTAAGAAGAAGAGTTAATGAATAGTATCAGGAAAGGGAATGATGGTGTTGGGATAGGTAAGGATGCCAAAGAAGTTTAGTTTTAAATTGTCTTGAGGAGACAAAGCTAAGATGCTAGGGGTCAAGGAGGAAGAGATCTGCGAATTTAAGACATAAGAAACAGGACGTGGAATGAGCGTTTCAGTGACGTAGACAGAAGAATACAGAACACTGCCAATTTATGTGGGAAAAACTAAAACAATTTGAGTAGCACTTGAATGAGTAAGTCTAGAGAGAGGACTTGCATCCGGATGAAATTCTAAACAGCTTTGGAAATTATAAATTCAGAGACTAGAATAACAATGTTTATGAAAAATATTCTACAGTCATATAAAAAAGACATAGTAATTCAAACAGAAATCAAAGTAAAGCAAATAATTTTCCTTTCCATGTCATCATGCTGTTGAAGCACCTGCCAGCTAAGTGATGAGAACATGAGGAAAAGAAGTGTTTGCTCTGTGCCATATTTCTCCACATTCACCTTGTTGTCAGGGCGCAATGTGGGGAGTTATGGCAGGGTCTGGTGGTCAGGACCTGTCCCACTGTCCTCAGCCAGGGAGCAGGCAGGCTGGGGCACATGCAGGGGCACCCCCAGCCCTGGCTGTCAGGCATCTGTGTTGGGCAGGATCTCACACCCATGGGCATGTTTGTGTCCTTGTGGCTGCTGTCCTCCACCGTAGGGGTGGGTCCCAGCAGGCCAGACAGGTGGGGACTGAGAAGAGACAAGGACCAAGCTTCCTCCCTTGAGAATTGTGGCATGGCATCAGCGAGGGTGTAGGAGGTGAGTTTTTGTGCTTTCCAGCTAGAGTCATTCTCTACCGGGAAGAGTTAACTTTGGAAAGCACAAAGCTGATAGCCTACCTGCTGCCAGTTATGCTACCAAAAGACATTTTCCTTCACCAAATGTTTGTCCCAGGAAATGAGGGGAAAACAAGGACCACAGGATAAGCTGGACAGTGAGAACAATGTCCTATTTCCAACCCCACCAGGAATGCCCTGGAGGTACCAACACCTCTCAGAGTGCTTGATGGGCACCTCAAGGACAAGTGCTTAACATCTGCTGTGTCTTTCATTGTCTGGGTCTTGTCATTCTGAACTTTAGGTTGTTGGTACAACTTTAAGCAATCATATCTTGTCGAGAGACATCACTGCAGGCAGGCTTTTCTAGGGCATGTCGTAGCCTGTGGCTGTCTTGTGTAACTTTCAGACTATGCTAAGCCATGTTTCAGGCCTGTGGGAATTCGTCTCAGGAGGAAGCAGCTTGCCTTCAGCTGCCAGCTCTCACAGCTACCCACTGACCCTGATGGAACAGGCAGCTTCCTGGGCACATGCCAAGTGAACTGGCATTAGTCTGTTAGCAGGAATGAGTTTCCTGTGGGCATGCCAGAAATCAGGGGCAGAACAAGAGGAATGGAGCAGGATGCAGAAAAGAAAAGGGCCAAACTTCCTTAAGCCTGAACCATCGCATTTAGCTTTGTTCTGGTTTTAGCCTGGGGCACTGGCTAGGTCAAATCCAGTGATCCCTGCAGGTCCACAAGGAGCTCTCGCAGGCCAGATGCAGAGAAGTCCCCTTCAGGGTGACTGCCAGCAGTAGACAGGCGGGCTCTCCAGGTCAAGACATCCTCCTGTGTCCAGGGCCTCCTTCAGCTCCCAGCGGGCTTTCTCACCAGCTGCTGGTCAGAACATGCCCTCCATGGGTGGCATGGGTCCTTCCACATACGATATAGTGAGAGGATCCTGCAGGAAACATGGGCAGGGCTGGGTGCATGGTGGCTTTGGTGGTCTTTCTCAGAGACACAAGCACGTCTGGATGTGGAAGCACACTCTGCCTTCGCTGGACTGAGATCTACTTGTTGTTCCAAGTAGATGCCGTTTGGATGAACACTCATAGTAAGGACCAGAACTACACCTGTTATTCCTGGCTCTGCGAGGGGTTGTCTCCCTGGAGCTGCCTTCCAAAGAGTTGGCACAGGTTGGAACAAATGACAGTGAACAGAGTGATCAGGACAAAATCCCTGTTATTGGAATATGTGGGGCATGGGAAGGAGGGGAGATTCTCTCCTATGTTACTAGTACTGATTATTGCTTTTTGGGATGAATATCTAGGAAGCAGAGAAATGCATGCCTGAAAATCAGCAAACAAATTAATTGTCTGAAATTCCATGACACTATAAGTGCAATTAGCATTGCTCCTGAGAATTCGAGGACATGAAACACAAGACGAGAACATTTATTCTGTCCACAGAAGACACAGCTTGAATAGGGGCTGTCCTTGTCTGTGAACACAATGTCTGAATTATTTAGTACCTGGCCTTTCTCTTCCGGCAATAGATGCACTCAGAGCTCGTCTTGTCTGCTTTTACTTTCTTTTCTTTCATTCTATCTTAAACAGACTTGTAATTGCTCCTATGTATTATTTATTGGAAATACTATGCTTTTGTAACATAGCTGCGGAACAGGCTCTTTAGGCACAGTTTGCACCCTGTATTTGGAATAATTGTAAGGAAGAAAGAAAATAGGTTGTGGGTCAATACATAGGGTCTAAGCATGTAGAAAAAGAAAAAGAACATAATGTTTCCTCTATTTGCCCATAACTTACTGTATTCTGTGCCATAGAAAACCTGAAGAGAATCATCAGTAAAACTGTGCTTAGTTGCATCCTTTATTCTGGCTTTATCTTTTCCTTTTCCTTTTTTTTCCTTTTCCTTTTCCTTTTCCTTTTCCTTTTCCTTTTCCTTTTCCTTTTCCTTTTCCTTTTCCTTTTCCTTTTCCTTTTCCTTTTCCTTTTCCTTTTCCTTTTCCTTTTCCTTTTCCTTTTCCTTTTCCTTTTCCTTTTCCTTTTCCTTTTCCTTTTCCTTTTCCTTTTCCTTTTCCTTTTCCTTTTCCTTTTCCTTTTCCTTTTCCTTTTCCTTTTCCTTTTCCTTTTCCTTTTCCTTTTCCTTTTCCTTTTCCTTTTCCTTTTCCTTTTCCTTTTCCTTTTCCTTTTCCTTTTCCTTTTCCTTTTCCTTTTCCTTTTCCTTTTCCTTTTCCTTTTCCTTTTCCTTTTCCTTTTCCTTTTCCTTTTCCTTTTCCTTTTCCTTTTCCTTTTCCTTTTCCTTTTCCTTTTCCTTTTCCTTTTCCTTTTCCTTTTCCTTTTCCTTTTCCTTTTCCTTTTCCTTTTCCTTTTCCTTTTCCTTTTCCTTTTCCTTTTCCTTTTCCTTTTCCTTTTCCTTTTCCTTTTCCTTTTCCTTTTCCTTTTCCTTTTCCTTTTCCTTTTCCTTTTCCTTTTCCTTTTCCTTTTCCTTTTCCTTTTCCTTTTCCTTTTCCTTTTCCTTTCTTTTTTTTTTCAGAAGCAGCCTTCTTCTGTAGCATGCAAGGGAGTGATGCAATCAAAGACTTCATCACATCACATTTCAAATACTCAATTATTCACTGAATGGTAGAGTCTCCACCCTTGCTTCCTGTACCCATATTTTCGTTTACTTGAAAGAAATTACGGAACTGTGAATGTCTGGTCGGATGAAACAGATGTGTGTCACAGCTACCTTCCAAGTCTCAGAGAAGATGAGCAGCAGCAAAGGCAGGAGAAACATTAAAAGATCAAGACACAATTCACTTGACCCACTGTTACACCTGAAAATACCAACTATACTGATCTTAAAGGACAGTGAAATATGGGAAGGAAGGTTATTCCAAAATGGTGAACAAGCAGATCAAGGATTTATTTTAAAAAGTGAAGAACATAGACAAAAGGATTATCTTCAGGCAGCAGCACACACTTCAGGGTGTGCAAACAGTGCCCTGAAGGGCCAGAATCCATGGCACACTGCAGTTCTCTTTTTTTATCCACATCTAGAGAGCTTTTTGCCAATTTTGCATTTACAGACTGTTTTAGAAAAAATCACATGTGCACATACGCTGCACAATTTTATTACTGAATCTTGAGAAATGGAGGTTTATGAAAGTCCTTATCACTGTGTTCCAGTATTTAAAGGGTGGCTACAAAGAAGATAGAGAATCCCTTTTTACAAGGAGTCTATGGAAAAAATGAGCAGTAATGGGTACAATTTATTCCTGAGGAGATTCTGATTGTGCATAAGAGGATAGCTTTTTACAATGAGAACAATCAGCCATTGGAATAATCTCCCTAGGGAAGTGGTGTGTTCCCCAGCACTTGGGGACACTTAAGATTTGGCTGGAGAGGGTGCTGAGCATCTTTTAGACCATGCTTTTGCCTTGAAAGGTTGGTTGGACCAGATGATCCTCCAAGTCCTTCTGACCTGGTATTCCACAATTGTTAAAACCTGTCTTACACATCCACAAGCTGCATAAACCTTGTGGAGGCTCTTGGTGCCAGCCAGCTCTGTGGGTCAACTATGGGAGAGACATTTATCACGGAGCATCTTGCAAAACGTGGTCTGTAGGACCCCTTGCAATCCCATGCAGCCTAAGCGGGCTGGACTCCTCGTGTTCTTTTGTTTCTCATTCATTCTCCTTTCTGTAAAAGATGGGAAACTGAAGTATCTTGCCCCCAGAGGAAGAAATATGCCTCTCAGTGACCACCAACTGACCAGACAGTCCCTTCCACGTGCTGTGCTGAACTTCATCCCCAGCAATGCTTGTGACATGGAGCTGTTATGTGGAGATTATTGCTGAGGAAACTGCATCTCCCACAGATGCGTTAAAATTTCCCCTGTGGTCCCAGGGAAGCAGGGGTGAATCCCATTTCCTTCTCAGATAAAGGTGGCTAAAGAGCAGCTCTGCCGTACTGCTGTGAGGTGAGGTCTGCACACCTCTGAGCAGCCTCTTAGGAGCAAAACCCAACCAATAAAGAAGGTAAATACATACTGGCTTTGCTGGGACTCTGCTGGCTGTCGTCACCCGCTCTTGCACAAGTGAGTCTGAGAGCTGTTGCAGCAGCACATTTTTGCCTCTGGCATGTAAAGTTCAAGGGGTGCTGTCTTGTTAAACAGTTTTCCGTTCTTTTAGGCGATTTTTGTACCCCGTCAGCCACAGAGGACTGACTTTGCTTCACTTACGGAAGTTAAAATGTAGTAGATACTTTGATGTAAAGAATTTAATGGATTTTTGCCCCAGGGATGGTATTTTGACTCATTGTGTTTCAGTGAGACCTTAAAAAACCATGCTTGTGTGCATTTTTTAAAATTGCTGTTGTTACTATTTGCACAAAAGGTAGTAAAAGCTGATGATACAGTGATTTGTTTTGTACTTTTTGAAGAAAGACTGACAGAAAAATCGTTGTCTTGTTGCTCAAGAGGCTTTAAATCCACACCCTTGAGCTGTGATTCAGCAAATTCCCAGAGTAACCCTGGTCTGAATCCCGGGTTCCTCCTTGTCCTGTCCTGGCGGGGGTGGATTTCTCCTAGACAAGCCAATGAACAAAAGCTCATTTATTTATGCATGTGGTGAGGAGGAAACTTGCTCCATAGTCTCCCCACCTCTTCCTGCAAAATGTTAGCTCTCTTTTGCACCAGTCACTTCGGGTCCTGAGTGAAAAGAAGTGAGCGGCAGCGGAGCTGGGGTGTAGAAGCCGCTGTTTGGAACATCGGTCCCTGGCTCTGCTCCACACCTCATAAATAATCGCTCTCACCTCATTTGAACTACAGAGAGAAGCAAAAGCCGGCTGCCTGCGTCTTTCTTCAGCAAACCTAAGGTGCTCTTTTGGAGAGGCAGGACCGAGCTCTCTGTTAATGACTGACATCATCACGCTTGCTTGCTTTTTTTTTTTTGGCTGCATTTTTTTTCCCTCCACAGCTGCGGCAGTATCTTGATGGGGAAGCTGATCTCCAAAGGCTGGCGGAAAAGAGATGCTCGAGTTGTCATGCTGGGGCTCGACTTTGCTGGCAAATCCACCCTGCTGTACAAGCTGAAGAGCAGCCAGGCTGTGGAGACCTGCCCGACTGTGGGATTCAACGTGGAGTCTCTGCAAACACCCTGTGGCATATACTTCACCCTCTGGGATGTTGGCGGACAAGACAGCCTGCGGGCCAGCTGGCCTAACTACCTGGAGGACATCAACACCCTCATCTTCGTGCTTGACAGCACAGACATGGCCCGGCTGGCTGAAGCAATGGCAGCACTGGAGGAGGCCTTGAGCCACCCCAGCATGGCTGGCATCCCTGTGCTCCTCCTGGCCAACAAGCAGGATGTGCCGGGAGCGCTGGCTCCTGCCGAGCTGGGGGAGATGCTCCGACTGCGGGGGCTGGCAGGGCACCGCTGGATGCTCCAAGGGTGCAGTGCCCACACTGGCCAGGGCCTGCAAGAAGTCCTGGCTATCCTGGGAATGCTGCTGCGGGGCTCAGAGCAGAGCTCCCTATCCCAGGAGCAGCCCATCACAGGGCTGGCAGAGAGGAGGCAAGCTCCAGAGCAAACCTGAACCTCAGATGGACCCTTCCCACTCATGGCTGCCAGCAGGTTTGTGACGGAGGAGTCCAGCCTCCAGGCACTCCCTACGAGGAGCACAGCTACAGCTGGCATACACTGTGAAACACCCAGCTCCTCACCACCAAAACCCACTGGGAGGATCTCTGAGCAAAACTCCCATCATGGAGCAGTTTTGGCCGCATTTCTTGGACGCTCATCACTGGCTGCAGCTTGTCCCACTGTCACCATGTTCTGCTCATCCACTGCACTTGTGTGTCCAGAGGTTCAGCAAGGATGTTTTTTAACCTTTATGAATTATAACAGAGATGTGTTCAAGGAACAGAAGTTTTCTTCATTCTGCAGCTCCCAGCCCAGATGCATCTGTCCAGATGGGGGGATCTCCACACAGGGGGAGCTTGGATGTGCCCCATGCCGTTTCCCTCTCAGCACGAATCACATGTTCATTAGCCGAAAAAGCAGGAAGGCACTAAAAGGAATAGCTGAACAGGAGCAGCATAAGCTCAGGACTTTGAATGGCCAAGCAGCCAACTGGTTTTAGTTTGGCATCTACAGGTATAATAATCTTCAAGCCATGGAAGCAAGCCGGGATTTGATGGTGTAATGCGGTTCGAGGATGTGTGTATATTAATATATGCATTTCTTGTAATGGTTCTTTATTTGTCCATTCATAATTTTTATCAAATAATTATTGCATGAAAACAGTCCCTCATTTTCCTTGGATTATGTTTAAATATAAAGAAATCAGACCAGACTTTAAGATGCTTGGAAATACGTCTCCATGGCCAGCCAATCTCTAAATATCCTCATGGTGGCCTGAATAGCCAAGACAGAACCCTGTCTCTCAGACTTTTGAAATTGCTTGAGACCACTCCACATGCATTGGTTGGTAACAATGGGCACCTATGGGCAGAGGCAGGTTGGTGACCAAAGATCTCTCCACACTCAGCTGCGTCCAGGGCAAACGAAAATGCTCCTGGCAGCTCTCGGCAGGACCAGGTCCCATGTGGCAGTGATGGTCTTTGTCCAATCCTGCTCGACCTACCACTGGAAAGACCTATAAAATGTGTGCCTGAGGGCTCCCTGTATCCAAGATTCTGTTATCCAGAGTTAAAATTAAAATATTTCATAGCAGTCCCTGCTTCATTATGAAATGAATGGGGGAAGGGGAGAGATAGGACACAAAATTTTTATTTCTATTTTCCATTTCTGTTTCTGTTCAGAAATCAGCTGTTTTCAAGGAACAGCATACTCAGCCTAGAAACACCAAGGAGAAATACACGGCAAAATCCTCTTCTGTTCATACCAGAGCATTTTACAGTTGTTAAGGAATTAATTATCCAGCTGTTACTGGTGCTGTTATTCGCCACATTTCATAGAAGGCAGCAGCTGGAATAGAGAGCTCAAACAGTCACAAAGAAACAGAATCAGACATTTATAGGAAGGTCTCAATAAAAGAATCCTTCCCAACTGTTTTAGCTGCATTCGTGTAGAACTACCACGTGCTATAAAACAGTGCTGCAGCATCGATGTGGCCTAAGCAATCATGGTTATGAGTGTATTTAAACAGCACTGAATCATATAATTAATTACATGACAAAAACCTGTTTGCATGATAAGGAGGACAAAATCATGTCTTCAAATATTTGCAAGTGATGAAAGCTGGTTGATCCACCTCCAGTTTGTTGTAGGTGGTCATTTTTTGCCTCTAGCATGCAAGGCTCCAACACTCCTGTTGGCCAATTTGAACACGAGTTCTAGAGGCACAACACAAGAGGCTCCGTGCTGCATTGCCATGCCAAAAAAAATTGTCCTTGTTGGGTTTGCTTGTGTTTTGGTCTTGTGTCTCACACGGCACAAAACAGAGAATTGTGCATTAGGGTAAACTCAACACAGGCTGAAAGGCTGTTCTGGTGATGTCTTACTTCTAAGTATCTCTTGATGTCTGCATTTGACTCTACAGCATTGTCTGCTGGTAGTTAAAAGAGGCGCTAAAGCCTTCCCATTTTCCTCTGAGTGTGTTTTAAGCTCTTTAAAAAGATAAAAAATAGTCGTCTCCTCTGGCAGCAAATAGAGATAACCACCAGCCTTTGGTAGACATCACCAATTAAGAATTAAAACAGCAAAGTGGGAGGTAGGGAAGAAGGGGCGATGGGAATCCTGAATGTCTGAAACTGATGAAGCAACATTCCAGTTACTGAAATTGTTCTCACTTCCCCTGAAGCAGTAATTTGGCAAAACACCCCATCTCATGGGGCATCACGTGGTTTACCATCCTTGTTTTCTGGATTAAGGCTTTTCAGGACGCTTGGTCACATTAGTCAGCCCATTTATGCCATTGTTCAGACACCGTCAAAACAATGATGGGTCATAAGATTTGAAATAGCAACACAGAGTTTACTTCTAATGATTTCTCTTTTCTCCTGTGTTGGACAGCTGCTAAAACAAGTCAGTCTAATGAGCACTGCAGTGCTCTAATCAAAGGCTTGCAGGACGCTCACCCAACAGCACTTAAATGTTTCGGTGTCAAAACTCCTGCCTGGTTCAAAGGGAGCAGCATGGCAGGCTGCAGGAAGCAGCCAGCTCTCGGGAGGGAAGTTTGTTACCTCTTTTTCCTGGCAATTCTGCAGGAGAACCCCTGCCACATGGAGTGGTATTAATCCCTAAAACATTTCTTCTTAAGGATTTCAGCCAGGAGAGCACCCTCAAACTTAGTTTCCATCTTCCTGGGCATGTGATAGATGTCAGCACCGATTTCTAAAAATAACACAGCTTCGCTCTGAGTAGCAGGTAAAAGAAGAATCCTTGGGACTTTGTTTCATGTTCCTCACAAATTTGAAGCATCCTTCAGGTTATTTGTCCCAGAGCCCACTCTGGTTGCTCAAAATTCTTTTTTAGAAGCTTTTCTGGATGCACTCTGGTGTGTATTAACCTTTACAGTGACATAACCAGAATCCATAATTGTGCATTAATCTTCCCAGCCACCCCTCCTCTGAGATGAGCCATACAGGTAAGTATCTATCCTTGCTTGGAGCTGTCAGAGCAGCCTCCCTGCTCAGGTCCATTAGCAATTCCAGCCCTTGGGCCTCCCATCCTGTCTCTGTTTTGCAGGGATCACTGCAGTGGGAGTTACCACCATGTCTTGCTGCTTTTTTCGAGGACGCCGAGACACTTCATTGCTCTTTCACACTGTTTATGAAAGGGCATAGCTTATTCCTCACTGATTTACTAACATTTCTGTGGGACTGGTTTTTAAAGCAGCTTCCTGAGTATAAAACCAGCACAGATTTATTTTTTAATTCTTGTCAAGAAGTTTTCCATCTGCCTCCAGAGAGCAGGAAAGCAGCAAACTGGGAAAAAAAACCCCAAACCACCAACATTAAAACAAGTACAGGAAGGACAATTCACTTCTTCCTCCTCACCAGCACAGGAAGCATGACTCACCTTTTCCCTGCTCTCTTCACAACTTCCATTTTTCAGCCAGTCCATGACACAAAACAGTAGCTGATTTCTGCTGCTGGCACCGTTGCTTTAATTTCAGATGGAGCTACGTGCCATTAGTCCTGCAGTTTCTGGTGGAGCTTCCCTGATGGGTTTCAGTATTGCTGAAGAGCCTGAGATCAGAGGGGAACCACGAGATCCGGGGGCTGCAGGGTGAGGGCATGGATGGTTGCCAAAAGTATTTTAAGAGGGAACAGGCAGCCACAGGGTGCATGAGAGGGATCTGTGACCGGATGTAACACCAGGAGGAGAGTGTTAGGACAGCAGCCAGAGGCCTGGAAAATGCTCGGGGGAAGAAAGGTCAGTAAGAATTTTTTTGAAGGCTAAGAAGAGCTTTCTTTTCAAATATAACATGGAAGAAGAGATTCCAATCCCCCCATTTTGTTAAGAGACAGGCTGTATAATGCAGTGGAATGTCTTAATTTTTGCTTAATACACCCAACAGCTGTAAAGTAATTTCTTCCTCTTAAAGAAACCCTGAAATACCACCTATAAAGATTCTCCACAGGTAACTCACCAACAAAAAACCAAGGAGCAAAACTACGTGTGATGCCATCTCTTAAAAAATTCAAAACTGGTGCCAAATGGTATTAAAAACCAGTAATGGAATAATGGTTAAGAGAAATGACAAACTACTGTTCAACACATCACAGCCTTCAAAGGGTTAATTAACTGGCCTTCATCTAAGCTTTCCCACACTTGATTTTTTCATGATGCATTTGCTTGAGTTGAAGCCCTGAGCCTGCCATCTGGATATTGTTAAAAATGCCAGGTGAAGGCTGGGATTTGGGTTAGGAACTCAGCCGTGCATCCATGGCCAGGAGTGCATCATCCCCCCATGTCATACTTTCATACTTCACACAGTGTGACTTGCATAAAATTCCTGCAAAAAGGGGGGGGAAAAAAAAAAGATAATTTAACCAGATGCTATGACCCAGACCTGAGAAGCGTGTCCCCCTCTTCCTGTGCCCCACCTGCCTCTCTGTGGTCCAACCAGAAGCACAAACCTCTGCTCCAACCCAGCCTGGACACTTCTCCCCTCCAAAGCTCTAATGCTTTAAACCAGACCAGCACCATCAATGTCTTGTCTGCTAATTGCTGTGAGAAACAATCTCCCTGGAGCTCCTAGAGCTGACAAACTGTTCCTAAATTCTCCCTTACACCTCAGATGTTTATTAGGTTTTTTGGCCTGTGCTGGCTAAACACATTTGGATGTGGCAATGAGGGTTTTTTTCCAACAGGCCACAACCACTTGCACAAAAAAACCCCTGCTTGGTGATCGGTGGTTCTGCAGCAACACTTTGCCTCAAGCATAGGAGAAATATTTGCTTTTTAACTAAACAGTGGTAAGGTTACAAAGCCACTGGTTTCTGCAGAGAGAGAACAAAGTCACATGGGCCTGTGTGAGGTTTGATAATGATGGGAAAGGACTTTGGAAAGACCAAACTGAGGATTTCCTGGGGAAGAACAATACCAGCTGAGAGTTCGTGCCCTCATTTCCTGGGGGATCAGGGGAGAGTCTGTTCTGCTTATAAAGACACGCACTCTACACCTCATGATTTTCTGGCTTTTGACAGCACTTAACAGTAGTCCTTTTGTTTAATAATGGTGTAAATGAAGACCAGTGCCAAAAGTCCATCCTTCAACACAGGCACAATTTTCAGAGACATGAGGTTTGGGTCAGTACAGGGCTGGAGCAGGGGTCCAGCACTGCACCAGCTGTAAGGTGTCTGCACAACATGCCTCAGGGTGGAGCTTTCACAAGGATGGAGAAGTAGCTTCTCCCTGTTCCTTCGGGAAGACCAATACAGAGGCAAACTATGACAGACCATTCCCGAGGATGCCCCATTTCTGCATGATGAGGTGGACCCATCACTAGCAAAGCAAGGGAAGCTCAGCCAGGAGCTGAGCAAGTTTTGGGCTGCAAACATGGGAGAATAATCCTGAGTCTCCAGAGCTGCCCTGGGGAAAATGGGAACAATGTCCGCCACGCTTCTGAGAAAAAGCAGCTCTGCAGAGACAGTGCCTGGGAATGACTGTGAGGGTGGGGAACATGTCCTGCTGCAGATGGCTGCAGGCAACCCCAGGGCTTAGCCTGGCAGGAAGGTGCTGATTTGACCCCTTGGTTCCCTCCGGCTTTCTCCCTTGGAGAGACCTTTATTCTCCTGTATTTCCTCCCTGGCAAGAAGCACTTGTGATTTATTTTAATGAGAGGCCGCTCTATCTTAAATAAAAAACCCAGACTCAATATTTTTGTTGTTCTTTTCTGCACCCTACCTTTCTTCCACATAATAAAAACACTGACATTGCTATCTGTTCCCCCAGCACCATCAGCAGAGGTAACAAATGACCTTGTTGTACCCTCCCCTGGCAGAGCCGAAGACCCCATTAGCTGCCTCCACCACTGCATGTGAGCTCATGTGCTGCTGGAGGCAGGAAAATCGCAGGACAACAGGTCCTTAGAGCATTAATTCTCCCAGGAAGATGAGGTCTCCCTCTGGGAGACCAGAGGGAGAGGCTGAAAATGCCACACAATGGCTTCTGACAGGCTGTGCCCACCCTGCTTTTGCCTGTCACTTGGATCAGCAGCCTGCGGAAATGCGGCCCCCTGACCGCCCAGTCCACGGCCACACAGGAGCATCTCACAGTCTCTGCCATCTTCCTCATAGGAGATGCATCCTAATAGAATTATTTCAGTCTCTTTGCTGCTGAAACTTAATGGATCTTCTTGCCATTTTCTTGAAAGTGATGGGCCCCAAGAAAGAGCTTTTGATGACATGCCTGCTGTGAGTTTTGAGACTGCATGTTATACCCATGACAGAACAGCAATATAAATAATACATCTGTTAAAAAAACCCCAACCAACCAACCAACAAAACCCCACCGAAACAAGCACCCAAACCCTAAAAAACAGCGACAGTGCGGGAAATTTCAGCTGCAAAACAAAGCTAGGCAGCCTCAAGTCAGTTGTTCAGTTCCAGCCATCTGTTTTATAACCCTGAGCAACTACACATTGAGTAAGTAAGGAGAAAATTATGTGCACACCAACTTTCTCTGGTGTAATGGAGGGGGACAGCCTGACTTGGGAAGTCAGTCCCCAGGCACGGAGCCTGCAGCTGGCACTGATACCCACCTAACAAGGAGCTTTTGCTTCTCTGCCAGTGCTTTTAGCTCTCATACAATCTTAGGTTGGAAGGAACATGGATGCAGTTCAGGAACCTGTTGTCTGATGATTTCCAAGTGGGGAGAAGAGAGCCCCCAAGTCCTCAGTGTTAACGCTTTAGTGCTTGCAGTGCTTCCCTTTGAGTAGGTGACTAGGACTGGGGTAAGAGCAAACAAAGGCCCCGAGGAGTACTTGTAGCAGTATTCCTGCAACTGGAAGCATGAGAAGCAGCCCCCAGGTTACATCAAGAAAAATCATGGACCTCAGTAAACTTCCATTTCTAAACGTGCACGACTCATATTTTCAAATTTTCTTCCCCATCTTTAGGGGCCAGATCTGTCTTCTATTAAATTTAAGCTAATACACAACTGAGGTCAGTAAAACTCCTGGAGAAATTCAAGAGTTTAGATGTTGACTAAAATATCAAATATAGAGAAAACTGAGACTTTTACGAGAAGTGATTTCTCCCCTTTCCATCAGTTTTTAATATTTCAAGAACAGACCTCTGGTTGAGTTCCCATAAAAACACCTCCCTGGATACCGACAGCCATGCAAAGCTCAGTGCAAACACTTGGCTCTGTGCTGCTGACAATGAGGTTGTGTTTAAAACTCCAGCAGTTCAATAGCAGGGCGAAAGGAACATGCTGCTGCTGCAGGAGCAAGTTGCCACCTTGTTAATTACTCCCCTTGGACTGGGCCCTCTTCTCAGCAAAGAGTTAAATATTTCAGCACAGAGCCCTGAAATTTGAGAATTTGAGACTGAGATTGCAGAGCTGGAAGTATTATTCCTAAGTATCCAGCACATCCAGCTCCCTGTAAGTGTTCACAAATGAGCCCTTTAGACAGAAGTTTTTCCATGTGAGATGCAACATTTTAGCAGCAACTGAACCAAACACACCTTAAAAAGGTGGGGGTTTAACCTCTCTTTTCTTTTGATTTTTAATATTTGTTCTAATCCAGTAAAGGCAGTGACTGAGAAATGCAAAACAACTGAAAGAGAGCTTTTCTTCTGACAAAGCAACACATTTTTGGAAACTTTCTACGTATTTGATTTAAACATGAGAATTTGACAAGTCCAAATGCTCCCTCTACACATATCACCTCCTGAGATTTATGTGCTGCCGTGCTTAAAATGACAAAACCTAAGACCACACAGACCACTCCTAGAGAACCAATGTCAAATAAATACTCTCACAATTACTGGGCCAGACCTCCTGTAAGCTGGAATCATCATGGCAAGAACAGAAGGAATTTATCCCTTATTTTTAATATAAAATGCAGGCAGTATGCAGATTTCAGGGAGCTCTACCCGGATATAAAAGTATGAAATGCAGGGGAAACCAGCTGCAAAATGCATCAAACAGAAAGGAACAGTGATGAGTGTAATCTCAGGGCAAGAGCTGCAGATTCCCTTAAGAATTTCTCTGCACAAACCTAGAATTGAACTTGCTGAAGCCACTGGCAAAATATTTCAATTTTGTCCTCCCTCTTTGTGTACAAACAATTTTGTATTGGCGATCATCTGGCTCCATGAGTTAGGATTAAAAACAAGCAAATAAAGCCAACTAAAGATGATCAGCCCGCAAATAGCAGATGCAGACATGAGCTCCCTTACACTTCATTTCAGCACATTAAAAAAATCCAACCACCAGTTTTCCACAGGACTCTGCTTAGGAAAGAGGATGGTTAATCCATGTTCCACATCTTTGTGTGTCCTTGGAGCCTACGTAACGTACTGAGCAAACAGACAACCAACCTCCTCCTGCAGTTCCCCCACTGTGTCCAGGGAAGAGTCTCCCTGCAGGGTATCTAAATCCTTCACAGAACTTGCCATTTTTCCCTGGAGGTTGTGTGCTGACATTCACGTATTCTACTGCTACAGATGAAGGCAGAGAGCAGCCTTCAACCTTCATTTAAAAATAAAAGAATCATGTTATTAACATTCTTAGGTGTGATACACAAAGTTGCGATCTCTCCAACATTAAAACCTTACAACTGAGGTTGGAAAAGTATCAGCTCTTACGTTCCTTTATAAACTGGGATGCTGCTCGAGAAAGCTGTGTTGTGAGTGCATTTGAACACGAAGCTGCTCTTGTGCCCGCAGAAGCAGCTGGAGAGCTCTGGGGCCAAGCCAGCAGCACACAGTAGACCTGCCCACTACCATTGCTGTGGCAGGATGATCCACACACAAACCAGGATCAGGGAAGCAGAAAGCTGCTCCAGCTCCTACCTCTGCATCTTGACATGAGGCAGTTTTCCTGAGCAGCCTCAAGTAATGTCCCAGCCTGAAGCAGACCTGTGCAGCTCAGGTAGCTCCAGCTCACACTGCTGTCAAGGTGACATCGACAATCGTAACAAACCCCTGCAGCAAAATCTCCCAAGGCTTTGCCTGTTGGAGCCCACAGTTTTCTACTTTGATTGGGTTTTTTTCCTTTTCTTCCTGAAAAGGGCTTCCTAATGGCTTGGCATAATTTGTTGTCCTACATATGTTTGAATAGAAGCATAATTATGCCACAAAAAGGAGTACTTTTTATGCAACAAAACAGAAGGAACACAACACACTGCATTTGGTGGAAAGGACCAGTTTGAAAGACATTCAGAATCTAGGGGGTATAAGAGAAGAGCAGAATAACAAAGTAGGCCTCAACTATCATTCAGTCCTCTGAGATAAAAAAAAAAATATTAAAAATCTGTCAGTGGATCTTACTCATTCCTCTGTTTAGCAGATCAAGCAAACAAAATGGAAGCGTCTATATTTTTAGAAGTATGGGGAACATTCAGATAGCCTCTAGGTTTTACTCTTTCTAAATAATACATGTCTTAAAATAATGCATTTATTCCAGTGTAGTGTCTTTCAAGTCCTCTAGGCAGGACCTAGAGGATGATTAACAGGTTGCAAAAACCCAACACAGTTCAGTTTGTCAACTAAAAGCTGAAGGAAGCAAAAGGGATTAAACAGCTTTTGGAAATGGGAATTAGGTTCTTATGACATCTTTGTCCTTTATATCCCCATGGACGAGCATTTGTAAAGATTTAAATACAGCACTGGAAGCTCATCTCCATCTCCCACCCACGGGAACAGGGGTTTCTCCAGGTGACTCAGCCGACTGACACAGAGAAAGGGTGGCAAAGCCATAGCTGCAGTCACAGGCACCTTTCAAACAGTTCAAGTGGTGTCCTTCCAGTGGTGCTGTCCTGTAATTAAAGCAGGACTGTACTAATTAGGAGGCTGCTGGACAATGCGAGTCTCTGACACTTCCAAGCTGTTCCCAAGCAGCACCCCAATGGGGTCACTTGTGCCAAGGGGAAGGGATGCTGGCCATGAAAGGCTGTCCGGCACAAGGCCGGTTTTGGTGCACGCTCCCTCCAAACTCACACTGGGCAGGAATTGGGCCCCCTTGTGCAGCATCCCAAACTTATATCAGTGCTGAATCAGCAATCAGCCTTGCACCAGGAGCCTGGAAAGGACGTTTCTGGAGGTAGAAGACAACTGTGGTACTTCCTTGACACTCTCGGTCCACCTTCAAGCCTTTGAACTGAAGTCACCATTTCAATAATTACATGGAGCAGCTGCAGCCCACTTACCACAGCCCCCTGTACACACCTGGGAAACATCTCCATACAAAGTATACAACTCTGTATCCAAAGTTTCAGAGATGACTGCATCAGCTTACTTTATTCATACTTGTAACATACTTCAAACTTCGATGCGGAGTTCTGCTAACTAATACCTAGTCAAAGACAAAAACCCCTAAGTCAATCCATGAAGACTAAGCAGTTCCATAACCTTCAAAATAAGTTCTTGAATGTTTTTATAGTATTTGATAGCAGCTTTTTATTGGTTACAAAACCTAAGCCCATATACAAAATTAGGAACACATTTAGATGCCTCTTTGAAAGAACGTTTTAGTCTATTTTAACTGATAGTTTAAAAAAATAATAAAAACAATGCCATTTTAAACACTGTTCTGAAAACGTAAAAGTGCAGCAATATACTTTGTTTCCTTTATTAACTATGAAACGGTGCAATCCCAATCAAAAGCTGATAAGGTCACAGCAGAAAGAACTGAGCAAGCACTTTGTCCTGCCTTACTCAGTTCTCCAATGTTCACTTTTATTGTAATGCATTGAGTGCAAGAAAAGGATCGAATCTTTACAGTAGAGGAAAACTGTTGTTTCAGTATCAATTTGTATGCAATCTCTAGAATAACAGTGAGTGTAGGCTGAACTGGGTATGCATCAGTCTATATGGCGTACAGGAGACTAGACTGAATTAGAGGAGGGGAAATATTTGTTCACAATAACATCTGCTGGAACTCTAATTTCACAAAACCTTTGTGACCTTACCTAACTTTGACTTTTTATTGTTTAGTTTTTTAGCGAACACCACACAGTTTCAAGATTTTAGACTATAGTGTGTGAATAGGATGCAGTTACCATATGAAGCTTCAACTCAACTTCTGGGAAAAGAAAAAAGGCACAATGAACTTCAACTCAATTTTATGTGCACAAGAGTTGAAAAATCTGAGCCACCTTAAAGAGAAATTGATTCTAAAATTTATAAAACCTATAAATAATCAGAGGCCAAACCACTATATTAAAACAGATTATCTAGCAAGTAAAAATCTTGCAGTTTAAACATACGCTTGTATCCAGCGGAGATACAAGACAACTCACTCTTTAAAGTGGCTCCACCTTGGCAGATATATATTTAATGAATGCACACCTGCTATGTGTTGTTCATCAGTGGAAAAACAGCTGATCCACAAAGCTCTGATGGCATCTGTCCTTATCTTCATCACAGTAAATACAACCCACATCCAATAACTAAATTAGTTTAGATTTTTCTATCCCTTCACATCAATGCATTGGGAAATTACACCCAGTAAACAACAGCAACAAAACCAGTTTGTGTGATAGCTTACAGAATTTCGAAATTACCGATCTTCGCCCCAGCAATACCAAAATCCCTTTGAAAGTGACTGGGTCAGGCGATTTTCCAAAAGCAATGACTTCACATACCTTATATAAAGTTATTTAATGTGCGCTGCACATCAGGTTTACGCTGAGTGACGGCAGCTTCGATACAGCCTCACACATCAACCAGTTTGTATGTTTTTAATCACATGAATAAGATTTGAGACTAACTTCTGAATTACTCTTCCAATACTCCAAGAATGAAGCTTTTATGACGCTTCTAAGTAGTTGCTGGTTTGTTGCCAACCACATCATCATAAGCACTGGTTACTAAGTAAAAAATAGTTTAAGACTAAATTACAGTAAACATGAAAGCTCCACAGTTTAAACCCAATATAAATCAACCATATCCAATTATCAATTTAAAACAGAAGATATTGACTACTGAAAGTTGAAAGCAAGATTCTTTTTAACTAATACATTTTTGGACAGAATTTTTTTTCTACAGTCTGGGACTCTTGCTTTCAGCTTAAACAGAAGTTCAAGTCCATAACAGGTTGTAGCTCAGGTAAAATACCATGCACAGCATTTGATTACTTCAAAACAGCAGGAACACACAGGCTGAAGTGAGTGGTCAAATAGGGCTCGCTGTTCTCAAAAATTAGGTATAATGGCAAAAGCTTTACCAGTCCAAATCTACAGTTCATTCTCCAACCCTGGTTTCTGAGGCAGTTAATGAACACACATCAATTACTGATAGCTGAAGTAGTTTTTCTGTTTGTTTTAAACTTAAGTGTTTAATCAATTGCCAAGTGTTGTGTTTTTATAAGTTACTTTTTTTTCAGTTTCACCAATGAAATTCATTTGGCTTGCATTTTTGAATCTATTCTTCCACATAAAGTTTATGAAAATATGTTTGTGGAGGACGATGATGGAAGCCCAGAGCAAACTGGACCTCTGTAAAGTCTTCCAAAATGTATGCATCATACCAAAGTGTCTTGATCCACAGCGCACCATTTTCCAAAGAAGCTACTTTTCCGTGGAAAGCCAATGTGCCACCACTATGGAATATTCTTAACAAAACTGCAGATTGCGGTTGTCAGCATGTGGCACCAGGAAAAAGGCAGAAAAAGGTAGTTGGGACTGTTAAAAAGAATTCTGAAACAGTTTAAGAGATCATGCATATGCATTTACAGTCCATGTGATAGTGATGTTTGGCAACTGCAAAGTGACCAATACATGGCTTGCTTTAGAAGCATCAAAACGAAGAGGCATGTGTGTCTTGGAGCCTTTTGTTTCTTCACTTGGTAGCCATCTGGTGGTGCTTCATACTGGTGTGGGACAAGAGAAGCTGCACTTTTTTTGAACTTAAAAATTAAATTCTTTTGTTTGAAGGTTGGCTGTCGGGTCGAAGTTGTAAGTACCTCCTTGAGTGGCTTCAGGAATGAGACTGGGGTCTTCATCGATCTACAAAACACAACAGCAGAAATACATGAGAGGCCAATTCCCTGCATGATTGGGTATACAGAGAAGAAATTCACAAATGTTTCTATTTTCGTTTTTAAAAATATTATTGCCATAAAATTAGATCAGTTTTTCCAATTCAATTCCTCAAATATGTTTAAAAAGAACAACACATCAACTCTGTTCTAATACTATTAGGGAAACAGAAAATTGTAATGGTTAGGGATTACAAGTGCTGCTGTTTGGTCAAAGCAGTTGCTATTTTAGCTGTGCAGTTCAATTTTCAGTGCCAATTTTTAGTACTTCTGGAGTTGGCTAATCACTAGTTGTGGATTCCAAAATCAGATTTGTACTTTCTCCCATTTTCTTTCAACGTGAAAATATTTTTTTGTCAGCAGCTGATAGAAATACTTAAATAAAGCTTAAAAGAGTTCTTAGTATCTCCTATCAGAACCTGAGGGATTTAGAACTACTCATTTCAGAGCAGTTTTACATAGGTCTCATAAGCACAATCTGAATTTGGTTTTAAACCAGAAGTACTTCATTGCTCTATGGATACTGAGTGAAAGGAATCAGCAGCCAACTTCACCCAGCTTCCTCAGAGCTGTTACAATTTAGGTATTTACAGCCTCAAGGAATAGCAAATAACATGGTCAGCAGCAACAAAATGCACAGCTTCAAACTGTACCCATCCTCCTGCAAATCACCAGCTGCACCTGTTCTCTGAGCCTCACTTGAGATTGTGTGTCACTGTGAAGCAGGAAAGAGCCCTTGTGTGGGGGGTCTGAACAGCCTTCTGAGACCTGGCCTTGCTGTAGTGCACACATCAGAACTGACTCACCTAAATTCTTTCTCTTTACTTTGGGTAACACTGTCTAAACCAGAGGGAAGAGATTGAGGCCTTTGGTGACAGCAACTATCTGCATGTCATGCCCACATGAAGACTGAGTCTGGTTTCAGAATGTTTCACAAAACGTTTGTGTTTTGATAAATTAGCATGTCTGCCTTCTGCAGAGATACTAAAAGTAACCCCACCTAAGCTCACCTGCCTTTAACACAAGAAACTTAAGTCAGGAAGCTGTTAGTGCTGGTCCTAAAGTACAGGCTGTGCACCTTACAGGGCTCAGCAAAGGAACAGATGGGATTAGCAACGAAGGGACATTGAGCGGCCAGCAACATCTCATGAGAATACAGAAGATCCTGAAGTGACAGAAGGCAAGAACACTCCTGGACAGTCCATCTTAACACTGCCAATCAGGCTACCATAACCAATCTCTTGTCTCCCTGGAGCAATTATGGAATTTGCGCAATTTTGAGTTTCAGAAGTTCCAGAAAACATAGTAACAATATAATAATCTGAAGGAAAGTCCTGCTCTTGAGTAAAGGAGGCATATTCAGCCCATAGGGCATAGATTAAATTGTGTTAATGTAAAAAGTAAATGCACAAGAGGGAGTACTAGCCTCAGCAGGGATATTTTCCACCCACATCAACCAGACTGTGCTCTTCAGTTAGACACAGAAGTCTCGGAGTCTCTATGGAGACTCTAAGACACTGCTCACAGATCACTACAGGCATATAACTTTTCACATATCTTAACCTCTGGTGACTAACTTCCCAATCACATGATGGGCCCATGAATTGAAAATTATTGAGTCCTGAAGTTAGAAGTGGCATTTGGAGAGTTCAATTTAAGAGAAGAACTGAAAACATAGTTCTGCTAGGCTGTAGAACTACAGACACCCTGGATGGCCTAGAAAAGATAATTTGTCTTCGAACTGCATGTTGGAGTGCTCCTCAGGAACTCATAAGCAGCCAGTAGCACGAGGAGTTAGAACCAGAGGGTCAAAACACCTAATCTGGGTGCAACAAAATACTGCGTAGTCTAGATCAATCAGTTGCAGAAAGTGTTAATAGTTTTGATGACTCTTTTCACTGCAGAATCCAGACTGAGCAAATACAGAGTTGAAATACAAAAATTTATCTGAAAGTAAGGATCTGCTGCCCCTTCTGAGAGACTGATGTATGAGAAAATAAAAAGAAGAGCCAGAGAACTGTTTCAATTCTAATTGCAAGTAATTACATGTCAATGTGACAAAATTAAGACAGCATCAATCAATTTGTTACGCAAAACTAGAGCAGTCCTCTTGATTTTGCTGAAGAAAAGTCCTGGTATTCAGAAACTCTTCAAAGACTTTAAATTGAGGGAAACTGTACTGAACAAGGACCAGGAAAACTGACTTTGGAGATAATGTATGTTCATGACCACTGGAACTGAGGAACAGTGACCATGTACTTACTAAGCTAACAGCACAGTGCATATACTCTTCCATCTTTAGCATACTTACATCATCACCAGAGAAATATTGATCTATAATTTCAAATGCTAGTTTATAAATGTCTTCATTCTCGTGCTGTTGCAAGGCTTCGATTTTCTCTAACCCTGAATAAAAGAAAATGGAGAAGAGTTTTGTAAGATTAGATAAGAGAAGTAGTTTGTGAACTTTACACGCAGGGAATATTCCATTTTATGAACAATGGATAATGGAGTCTTCTCTTTGTTTAGATAAAACTCTACTTTTTAAAACGTCTGTCTACTACAAAGCTTTTGGTTAAGTCATTGTGCTTTCTATGTATCACCAAAAAGAAGTGGTTACATTTGTGTGTTGCCTGTAAGTTTAAAACAGCAAGGTGACAAAGCAGCTAAAACACTAGTCCCATTTTCAAACTGGATATGGAATAACACAAGGGAAAAGCTTCCAGTGCATTATGTTCTTCAGTATCTCTTTACTATAATACATTAATTAGCATATGTTACAACTTGGATTGTGGTATCAAAAAGACCCCTTATCCTGCTTTGGTCTGTAATGAAATTATAATCCTAAAACTGCTTCCAAGGCAATGAACTAGAGCAAGAATTGTGTGTTTTACCACAGAAAAAAGTATGTGCAATTATCAAATGAAAAGAATTACAATTCTCATTGAAACCTAAAAAATACCTATGCTACAGAAAGCTCCTTCAACAATTGCCTCTACATAGCCATCTCCAAACTGAAATAAACAGAAAAAAAAGTAATGTCTCTCATTATAAAAGTCTCCCTTGTTTACTCAAATAGCCCATGGTAAATAACACTGCAGTAAACATCAGCAGGAGCAAGGGGAAGACAGAATAACATCCAGCAAATTAATTTTTTTAAAAGCCTAGTAAGCTCTTACCTCCACACTCTTCTATAATTTCAGCTATTGTGCTAGCCTCATCACCAGCCATTATCAGGATGTTTTTCAGGCCATCCAGCACCACCTGTACCACTTGAGAATCCTTTACTGAGAGTAGATTGCAGAACGGTGGGATTACATTTTGTTGTACAAGGTATTCAACCTAAATAATTAAAAACCAAAAAAATGCCATCAACATTGTGATTCTTACACAAATGGCTGCACATGCAACATTTTAGTGACAGCTTGAAATCCCACTACGCATACCTGATCTTTTCTCCCACTTATTGTCAAATTGCTAATTGCCCAAGCAGCTTCCTTTTGTGTCCCGAAGTCCCCCTGAAAAATAAAATTAATAGCTCATTAAAATCAGCACAGAAACATCTGTCAAACTTATTAAAAATCACAAACTCCTCATGTCAGATTTATAAAAAGAGGATGACAACTTGCATAGCTGATAGCTTGACTGACCTTAGCCAGCTGGTGTATGATCATGGGGATTAGCCCAGCATCTATTACAGCCTGAACTTGTTGCTGGTTTCCTGCTGTGATATTGGAAAGGAACCAAACTGCCTCCTACAATGGGATAAAGCAAAAAAGCAAAACACTTTTAAAAACTAGACAGCAGATGAAAAAAAGAACTCAACCAAACCTGACCACCTCAAAACCTAAAATCATACCATAAGCAATCACTAAACAGGCCTCCTCCTCAGTAGCACTTCTAGCACATAAACTTTTATTGCACTGTAAAAGACAACAGGGAATCAGTGTAAAATTAGTATGACTGATTCACAGGGACAGATTCTCTCTCACACAAGGAGTGTCTCCATACCTCAGGAGTAATACTGATGTAAACCTTAGATCCACTTTGCATTGCTGGAGTCACAGACAAGCTTTAAACTTTCAATCAGTTTTGCAAGGAAAATAGGAAAACTGGTAAAGCATCATAAAAAAAGGACTTGTCCTGTAATCCTACTACTGACAGCTCAGTAGTAGCTTTCTGCTATGATAAAGACTCCACATTTTCTTTGTGTAACATGAAGTGGTGTCCACAAAACTCATTCAAGTATCACACAGGACACTCTGTCCTGTGACTTTGCTCAGCAGTTACTCCTTCAGGAGGTTCAACCTCATAGCTACCACCTATCTCATGGCAGTTAAAAATTCCCAGTTACAAAGGGGGATACTTGTCATGGCAATCCAGAACATCTTAAAAAGGCCCTCATCTTAAGTAAAAGATGTGGCAAGCAGGCAATTATGAAGCACTGCAGGAAAAAAACATGGGTTCCCACTTTTTTAGGGATGTGTATCTTGCTTTTATTTCTATTTGCCTCTCACAATATAGACTTGAAACAAAACTCAAAGCATTGCTGGACATCTCTTGTACAGAAATAATTCTTTGGCATTCAAAAGAGCTCTTCATCATTCTTTCATGAGCGCTAAAAGGGCAGGCAAAAATAAATCACATCAGTTTGACTGTCAAAGGTAACTTCTTCAGAGATCTTCACAGCTGACAAGGCCTGAAGAAACAGAGATTCCCCACAAACAGATTTCTCCTCAATGATACACTATATGGGGGAATCACATAATCTAAACAAAAATGCCTTCTCCTCAGCCAGGCCATCTTTGTAATGGAAGATGGCACAATGACTAAAAAAAACCAAATGACACGAAATACAGCTCTGGAAGAGGAGGCACTGATCACTTTCACCAAACTCTCCCTATTCCACCCAATCCTTGCAGTAGTAAAGTTATTTCTGCCAAAAGAAAGGACATGAAATGCAGAGACAATTTTCAGGAAAGGACAGCGATACACCCTCCTTCCTTGAAGGTGAAGATGAACAAGAGAACAATCTTCACCATGAAAAGGTAGAGTGGGAAAACTGGATCAGTCTTATGCAACTCACTGGACTCTACCAAAATTATGAAAAACTGTAATTGGAGTTAGCCAGATACTCACTTTGCAAATGAAAAGAAGTATCACCCTCCAAAGCAAAACCCTTCAGTCCTCCCAGAAAGCATGAGGCATCAACACCAATGCATGGATACTCACTATGGCTGTTTGGTTTCAGTCCTAATTAAGCACCAGCCTCAAAGGCTGCATCTTTATACAAAATTGCTCGCATGCTGGAAATAACAGCTATAAGAAATTCTTCTGTAATATTCCACAGGGTGCTGTTTATTTCTTAAAAAAAAATACTAAGTTAGGAAGAAGCAAATCGTACCTTGTTTATCTTCTCTTTTGGATGCGTCAGGAGATGTGGGAAATAAGACAAAACATCACAATTGAGAACAACTTGTGTCTGTTCATCAGTACCAGTTACTATGTTGCCTACTGCTCTCAGTGCTGCTGTCTGAATATCCAAAGTGGGAAGGAAAAAGAATTGCATGTTAAAGACATTGCTGCTACTTATGCTATAACAAAGATAAATTTTCAGATGTCTCTTTATAAAAACACTTTGCAAAATACAATTTAGCACTTCATCCTCTGAGCTACATCAGAAAAATGAGTACTGTTTCATCAAAAGACACAGTATATCACAGAATAAATGCACTGCAGCTCAACTCAAAAAGTGCAAAGATTAGAAATTAAAAGAATATTAAAACCTTAGAAGATTAATTCATCATGTACCCGATCTGGGCTACAATTCCAATAACAGTTTCTAGGCTCTGTGTCTGCTGAGGTTGCTCACTTCTCCATTCAGCTCCCCACTAGGGCATTCAAAACCTCACGACTACTCACTGACTCTCAGGCGACTTTCAGAAATGGACTCTACATCTTTATGTTTTGGTCAGTAAATGCTTTACAAGTGACAGAATACTGGAGAGACTTCTTTCATCAAGTGAACTAGCCTGACAAATTTCAAGACAGCCAAATCTCACCCAAAGTACAAACTAAACAAACATGTCAAATACATAGATACACAAAAGAGCTCCATGTTACAGCGAATGGTTCTTAAAAAACCCAGTACACATTAACTAACTTGTAGTTGCCCACTGTCTTTGAAATTAATCAAGTAAGCTCAGTTAACCTTTCACAGCTAATTACAAATTTACTTTACTAAAAGGACTCAGCATTTGCAAATATTTCAATACTCTGAAGGCTCCAAAATACTGATTCCCATGAGCTATTCAGATAGAATATGCACAACCACGTATGCAGCAACAAAAAGAGTGCATATTACCTGAATTCTGGAAAACGTAAAATGTGTCATTAAATATTTTAGGACTACAAAAGGAAGGCACCCCTGGTAATCACACAATAGAAGTTAATGTTTAACCTGTCACTTTACTTAAAACTGTGTTAGCACTGTTTTGCTTGAGTTTTCTTTCTTTTTAGTATTTTTTTCCCCAGTATAGGTAACATTTTTTCTTCAGTTTTACCTGCACAAAATGTTGCTATAAATGTTCATCTCACTAACTCCGCTAATAAATACTGTAAGGCACATTTTTTTTAGCAAACAGCATACAAGGGACTATTCAAACACAACTGAATCAGACTTACTTGAACTTTAACCTCCTGATGACTCAGAAGGGGAACTAGAAAAGGTACAACTCCTGAATCAATCACCATTTGTATCTGTTCATTTCCACCATCTGTTAAGTAGGACAAAGCCCAAACAGTGTCCACAAGAATCTACAAATTAGAGAGAACATGGTTTACACGTTGAACAGAAAAATCCGTATAATGAAGGCTTAATTTAGTGAACAACATTCCACTTATCTGGAGGTAGAGAACAAAAAAACATGCAATTTAATTATAGGAAAAACTTAAACATGATTATGATGAGACCTAATCAGTAAAATGTTAGATTATTATGTACAACTAGGAAAACCAAGGCCATTTGTTCCATCAGGATAATTTCTGTATGTCCCCTCAAGTTCCTTTTTAATTAATTACCACATTTTGATGCATAAAGTGACAGCATACATCATCTCACAAAGGTGAACTGTTGGGCTTGATTTGCATTTCCAAGATAGACAACCAGCTCAGGTACGTAGTTGTGCTAGTAACTTTCTGAAGAAAACACCAACACAGCCTCTTTAGCACTACTGTAATTTGTTAGCTGTGCTATCTTATGATTATGGAATACATAAATTCCCTTAAGTCTCTAATCCATCTGACACCTTAGCATTTCTGATCCATAGTGCAGTTCTGAAGTGAAACTGCAAACAATTCTGGATGTATGCCTTTTCCTGCCTTCATACTAAGAATACAAAACACAGCAAAGGAAAGGAGTTCTTATACCAACTAAAGGACTAGCAACTATTGTAATGTGGCAACTGTTGAAGTGTTCAAGCAAAGCAAAACCCACAGAGAAATGCCTATCATGCAGGGCCATCTGAGAATCTTAACAGAAAAAAAAAAAGTCACTGATGACTTGATAAGGATGATTAGAAAGCCCTCAAATATAGACAGGTACAAAAGTTAGTCATTGAAACGTAGCACCTGAAACAGAAACAAAGCCAGCAGAAAGAGGGATATCACATCACATAGAGATGATATTAGGAGCTGCAGGAAAAGAAATCTGGACCCCACTAAGGACATAATCTGTTGAGGTACCTAGATCTAGCCTACTTTAAAAACAGATACCTATTTAAATTTCCAGCTATGAGAACAGCTGAATACTGCAGTACTAAGAACACAGGAAGGACTTTACAGTCCTGACCCACGGACAGGCTGCTTCCACCCAGCTCCAGATGCCAGCCAGCATGGCCCAAAGGCTTTCCTGCCATAGCCTGCTGCTGCCCTCACCTCCTGTGCCGCAGGGACAGCGGAACGTGCTGCAGTGGAGCCACTATGGCTGCAGAAGCAGTGAGAGATGGTGCCTCACCAGTTTGCTGCCCCACAGCCCTGTTGGTGCCAAGAGCAGCAGCCGCCAGAAGCACTGACAGGACTGTGGGCTGACCTACCTGCATCACTGACTCATCTCCAAAGATACGTTTGCTGCTCCAGTACAGAGAGGCTGGGACCAGACTGGTACCTCCAAACTAGCACCTGACTCTCAGGATCAAAATGATGGACACCCTAATTGAGATCAGTCAAAATCTGGCATCACAGTCGCATATCTACATCAATAAGCTCTCATACAGTCATTGCTTGCAGAAGCTTTAAAATTTGGGAGGGAAGAAGAGCCCACAGCTTAGAAGTATATTTGGTTTTGCAATGAATTCCGTTCAGCTTTGTCCAAATTACACATTGAAAAGTCACCATGTGCTGTCTCCCACTCACATGACACTGGGAAAACCCTGGCAAAATCCCAGCTTAAACTGTACAAATACTTTGTGGAGACAAGACCATTTCACCATTAGAAAAGCAGCAGAAACACCACTACTACAGCGCTTAACTAACAAATGACAGTCCCACCAATCTTATGCTTTATTTTATCCCCAAACCCAACACAAGGGTTCAACTCCTTCTTCCCTAAACTAAAGGATCACTATAGGGATTACAAAGTCCTGATAGGAGAAGGAGGAGAAAAGCAGCTCAATATCCCTCAGTTACACAGATCTTTGTTCTGAAGTCCCAATATATAACGCTTCATGAGGTAAGTCCATTCCCTATGACATCACTTGGAAAAATACAGGTAAACTCATGAATCAGGAATGTGGGAAGTACTGAAGATTTAGTATTAAAAACATGAAGGTTGTCAAAGGTGCCACAAAACAATAGTTTGTTGCTGTTTATTTAAATATATTTTCATATGTGATTTCCTTAGTTAAACATTGCAAATTCAGGCACCCAACACATTATAAAAGTCAGATTTACCTTTATGATCACAATATTTGACTGGACTGATATACAGAATTATATGTAATTTTTTTACACATATTACATGTCATCTATGCAAAACTATAAATTGGGGCAGAATTAAAGTGCAGCTGATGGTAAAGCTGACACTTTAATTTTCTAGTGCTCAATTCAAGATAGGATTTTCTAAAGGTATTTCAAATGTACAGGATAAAAAATGCCATCTTTTACAAAAGGTCCTACAGAAATGGTATTTGCACTTTCATGCTCTGAATGACTACAATTACATTAGTCTTCATATTTAACTGTGCATTTATGACTTAATTATACAGAAATTAACACACAAACCCAAGTTTACTACTTTAACACAATCCTGCACCATTATCTTTCTAGAGAAAACAAAAAATCTAAATATCTAAAACTTTAGGAATTACTTACGTTTATATCTGTATGGTAAATGAGAACACACAATGCTGGCAAAATCTGAAAAGAAGTTCATCAGTCATTACAGTAGAACAAAATTGGTGGTAAAATTATGAATCCAAGGACTGCAATCACAAAGCTTATCTTGAGTCTGCTTTAGTATATTGTAATCACACGCTTTCCAGCAGCTGGTCATTCCCTCAAAGTATGTACAAAAATATGCATCTTATATTTCAAATTTGTGAAAAAATGAGACAGTACTATATTCCAGACACAGAATGCAGACTGTATTTTTAGGGAAAACAAACCAATAACAGAGATAAGACACCCCGCTGCTATTTTTAAAGCTTTGTTATCACACACAATAAATATTTATTAGCCTAATATCAATATATAAACTTATTGGATTAAAGTTTAATTTTTTATAATCACATATGGAGAAAATATAAAACTGGGCTGTGATAAAACTGCTTAGAACAGAGTGTTTTATTTAGTAAAGCATTACTTGTAAAAGTTTCCCTGTTTCTCTGCTTAACTTTAAAAATTTCATTAATGTTTAGTTGTTAACACTAACATACTTCACATGGCTTCAAAAACTCTATCTACACTTCTGAATCTACCTTAAAATCAAGAACTTTACTTAGAACTACAGTTCTAGTCAAATAGCTTCATTTTACTAACTGTGCCTACCCTATCAAACGAGCATTTGCTCTGTTCACCAGTTTAAAATGATTTTCAGGATTTCTCCTCAGGCTGGGATTCGGCACTGACTGCATGTTCACAGTGAGTCAAAACACAAACCACACTGTATGTGATAGTTTACTTACACTTCCTCTTGCTGAAAATACATTTGAATTCTTCTACATACAGAATCACATTTGTAGCTTTTTTTTTAGTGAAAACGTGTAATGCTGAGTATTTTAATGCTTCCTAGTGTGTTAATTTTTTGTTGTATAGTTCATCGCTTTAGTCTTACTCAGTTTCAGATGTTACAAACACCTTTATTACAGCCATAGCAAGAGCCACCAAATTATTTCATCTAACAACTTCCAAGTGGCACAACACATGTGCAGTGACAAAAAACATGCAAGAATTCATAGTATGACAATGTAAAACATTTGGCCTCTAGCCCAGAGTATAAAACATTATCTGTCTCACAATTCTTTATTTACCTCCTGAACTGTCTCCATAGGCGGTGGGGGGTCCTTATTCCTGCAGAGATTTACAATGACCCATGTGACGTTCCGAAGGAAGGTGATGGGAATGGAGGGATTGATGAAGGACAGAAGAGGTTTGACAACTCCCAGTGATATGACATAATCTCTACACTGAGGACCATCACCTACAGAAATGAAAATTGTTGCAAAAGAAATTACATTAAAAATGGAAAATCTTGAAATGTATGCAATGACATGTTGGGATACTGAAATTCTATGTTTCCTCACCAGTAGTCTACTACTAAAAGGTCATATTTAATTAAATATACATACGTACAGTTAGGTATGTATATTTTAGGAAACACAAAATTTATCCTGTTAATGTTTTGCACAGCAAGTGACACTATTGTTTAGAAAAAAACCAGGAGGTACATATGTAATTCTGGCCACATTATATACGTAAAAAAAAATTATATCAAGACACAGAATTCAGAGGAAACATAGTCTCTTATGATAATGCCAATGTTCAAAAAGTCAAGTTCTAAAAGAAATGCTCCCCGAATTCAAATCATTAAAACCACAAGTTACCTATAATATTTCCGAGAGCCCAGACAGCTTGCTCACAAACATTCTGGTGTGGTGAATGAAGTAGTCTCAAGAAGAGGGGTACTGCATCTGCAGAATCCAAAGATTGGATTTGTTTAATACTGGATCTTGGTATATGAGCAACTTTTTCACTGATTTATACAAAACACATTCTCCACCATGCCTTATACATTTCTGTTATGAAGGGTGCACAAAACCTCAGTTAAACATTTCTATGTATATCTAGAGAAGGGAAAACTAGACTTGAGAACGGAATTATTAAACAACAATGCTCTCCACATTTAAACATTGCCCTACATTTCTCAAAGTGATAGGCAGACCCTCAAGTATGCAGGTGTGAGGTTTAATGTCCTGGTAATTCAGATTTTCCAGTTATCCAGGATCACAACACATGCCAAGCAGAATGCCATGCCTACTTGTGCAAACGTGCTTCATATCTCAACTTTAAGAAAATAGCTTCCTCCCAAGAGGTGGCTATAGTTAGTTTCCACATGCAGTGAAGATTTACATCCATCTGCCAGTCCCAAGACGCGTTTTAATTTGCTCTTATATAATGCCAGCAACATACCAAATTAAGGAAGTGGTACTGATTTTAGATATCATTCTCTGTGGAATTAAATATATTTGATAGAGCTAAGAAACCATCCCACTACTATTCCCATGCACTGCTTTCTTTCAGACAACCCATACTGTTTGAAAGACAGTAATTCTTGCAGCAATTTTTTAAATCTATATATGATCATACTCATTCTATAGTCTGAATAAATGAGATCAATTTATAAACTGTTAAAAAGTATTTTTTCTTGCAGAAATAGCTTCAGAAATTTTTTGAAAGTGCAACACAGTTTGTGAGCAACTGTGAATCAATATTGTGTTGATAATGTGAAGTGATAATAAGCCAAAAAACTCTGATGTGTTTTCCTGAAAAATACAGAGTGATGAAGAATAAAGACAACCTAAAATTCCTTCCCCATCCCAGATGAGTGAATCAGCCATTGCCTATAACGGACAAGCTAGCAGGGAGAGCAACACACTGCTGCTTAAGAATACTCACTCTTGTAATCATCATCCCACTTCCATTAGCTCAAGTGGAATATTTTAGCTTCTTTCTCAGCAATTACTGAGATTACAATTCAGCCATATATGCATTCAAGATTTTTCAGAGAAGAGGGTCAACTATGTAGCTGATATTAGATTGCAATCCTGGTATGCTTTCAATACCAGGAATGAAGTTATTTCATAATAGCACTCAGGCCGGAGGACAACCTGAGAGAGGTTGAGTGGAGGTTATCTGACCTACCACTCTCAAAAAAATTAATTACTCTTGCTCCAAACTGGCTCCTGCCAAGAGCTATTCTGTGCATATAGTACTTCTCCTCTTTTGCTGGGCCTTCCAAGTACCATCTGTCCCTCCTGACTGCAGGAGGCTGCATTCTTTGGTATTAAGGCTGCACCAGTCTCTTCTGTAGCTGCAAGGGTCTATTGCTTTGTTTCCTCAAACTTTCCTTATCTAAAGGGAGAAGAGCTGGGAGACTGTTTTCTCTTAGTCATCTCCCTGTCAAAGCAGCAAGACTTTAAGACTAAACTTCATCTCTTCATAAGTAAAATGCTTTTTGATTCTCTGAAGTCATTTTAGTACATTGTCTTCTTTTAAAGCACTAACTAAACAGATTTTGAGAGACACATGTTCCAACCTGAACTTCTAGTAATTGTTCAGGTAACAACAATGGTTTTAGTTGTGCTGTACATACTTTCATTCTACCTTTAATTTTTACTTTGAGATTTTTTTCCAGATATTTTTCCTGCAAAGCTAATACTATAAACATCCTTTCTGTTAGATTCACTCAAACAGGATAACACTGTGGGACACGAAAAAGAAAGAAAACAATGACTAACCAATGAACAAGTTGAGAAGGAAGAAAAAACTTGGGAGTAGATTTTCAAAGGTACTTAGACACCAGAAAAGCAATCTAAAAACAGAGGTGCCCAAATCACATCAAGAATTTTTGAAACAAATTCAAGACATTGATATTTCTTTTTTTTTCAAGCCTTTGGATTTTTCTCCTAAGTTCATTTTGGTAAGATCATTTTATCCAAAGCTTATTTTGGTTAATAATAGTAATAATTCTATTACTCCAATATCTTAACTACACAGAATCTAATAATTAATGAATTATTTTATTAGCCATGAAGACATAGAAACCAGCATTTTCATTTGAAAGGTAGATTCATACACTTAAAAAAAAATCAAATAACTAAGTCACCATTTTCCCATCTAAAAATGAGACTATGTGTAAGTCAAGACAGTTTATTATAGATTTCCTTATCTATAATTTACTGTTTAACGACAACATATTGTATCTAGCATAAAAGTGATTGTTTTAAGATAAGTATGGTGATCCATAAAAGCTATAGATATAATGCTGAAAAATTTATTTGATTAATTTGTTTTCAATTAACTTTACAGTTTCTTTCCTTTTTTACTGTCTGGTTAAACAAGAAATGAAAGCAGAATGACAAACTTGTGTATACAGGAGATACTAATCATACAGACAAGGAAAGGATGGTGATTTTTTTAACAATGTATTTATATGTGCAACCTTACATAAATGTATGTATTTAACAACTTTAATAACATTTATGAACACACCTCTGAGGTAGAAAGAATTAATTCCTAACTTAATTGTTAGCCACAGAGCAATTAATGGTACGTGATTTCAGAAATCAAACCAAGAATGAGAAAGGACTAAGATTTTCGTCATAGTTATGTATCATCTGTCATTCTCTATCCTCCTTATGGGAAAATCCTGTCTGGATGATGTTAATGATCCTTAACATTAATTGTTAGTGACAAGCAGATTAATGTTTAAGAGCAAACGCAGAAATCTTTCAGAAATCTTTAGGACAAACATGTATTTATAACTTTAATGGTATTGATAAGAAATGGCATTCGTTATCCAAATACTTCCTTTTCCCCACAATATCCACCTCCCCTGCCTCCTCCCCAAAAAAACCCAAGTTGTAATACTTACTTGACTGTACAACAGCTTGAGTCTGTGCAGAAGTGCCTGATGCTATGTTAGTCAATGCCCATGCAGCTTCAAATTGTAATGACGGACTGTAATGAAATAATTTATACTAGTAAGTTGAAACATGACCAATAGTACCTGCTTCTTTTAAACTTTTTATGGTTCATTTCAGTATTACTAGCTGTATCCATCTGAAATACTCTACATTTAGGCAGTACCACTGGGCTAAAATTTAAAAAAACCCCAATATCTAAGCCTGGACATTTCAGGGGAAAAGCTGTAAGAAAAAAGAGATCTTGCATTCTACGACCTTTTGCAAACCATCCATCACTCTGAATTAATATTAGTAACAAAAAAACCTCTAAACAACCAATTAAACTTGATTCTTCCAACATTACATTCCAGATCAAGTTCAAGCTGGTGTACTTGGATACAGACATTTTTCTGCTCCATCACAGACAGGGGAAAGATGTAGAATCAGTATGAAAAGACAGCATCACACCTGACTTATTAAATACAGATACAATTAGTTACAAAAGTCATGAAAGCTGGAAGAACACCTCTTCCAAGAAGCCTGTCAACTGTTGCCTATTCCAACAGCAGTTTAGTAAAACAGTTTGCATGAATACTGCTGTTCAAGCAAATACTACAGGTTAAGAATTCACAAGCTACAAAAGAGTTTACAGCCTATGGTCACTAGCACAACATTAAGTGTTTGGATTTAAGAAGAACAGAGAATATTTACTGTTAGGTGACTGTTTCATTTCCATGGTTTTTGTGTCTTTATCAGTCATGTTTTATATATAGTCATAGTACCTGCTTCTTTTAAACTTTTTTGTGTATTAATTTCCAAAGCAATTTAAGGTTTTGTTGGGGATGGGATTGCAAAAGAATTAAACAGGAGGTAAAAACAAATCGTACCTGTCAGCAGCTACCTATAAACCTTTAAATTTTAGGATGAAGTGCATTAAAATTCTAGTTTTAGGTTGGTCCCTTTTTTGTCTCATGATAAGCTTTCAAGTTATAGCACAAACAACAGCTTCAATGATTTGTTATGCAAAGTCTTTTCAGAGTTTAACTCTACTAAATATTATATAGCAATCATGATTATAAGGACTGCTTTAAAAAAGTTGAGTTCAATTTTGAAAGACTTATTAAACATCTACAAAGGTAAATCATACAAAAACTAGCAGAAAATTCAAATTAAAAGAATTTTCAAAGCACTGAACCATCTACTTCTAGAGCAGACATGCATTCATGACCCATTTAAAAATGCTTTCCTGATTTGAACGTTGTCAGCTGCCTTCTAAGCAACTGTTTTGTTAAACAAGCTAAGAAAAAAAAACCCTACTCGCAGTTCGTAGTTTTGCAGCCATCAAAATATACCAAAAATATCAAACCATAGTTTTGAAGTTCCTAGCTCTCATTGCTGCAGAAATAACATTGAAAATGGAAATACTATAAATACATTTATGTCTGCCTGAGATCAAAGACAGGCTAAAATATTTACCTCAGTTGTGTTAATCCCCATCTACCTGAATCAGGGGCTCAAGCTTTGTCAAACACAGCATGTTTTGTTTCTTACATGTCAATAAATTCGTGTAACTACATGCTCAGTGTTCTCTACCTTCTTTACTGAAGCTCTTGTTTTCCAGTAAAGACTCAGAGAGCATGCTCACCATGTTCTACCATCACGTAAGAGCAGCAGAGAGCCAGAAGGAAACACACTTTGCAGTGACAAGAAACCAGAAACTTAAGCTAACAATCTTAATGAAAAAGACAAATGTATTCTGGAAAAGACTCCTGCTCACAACCAGGCAGGTTCTCTGCCTTCATGCAAATACACACAAGTCTGTGGTAGGTTTCTTAAAAACAGCTGGTAGAAGGCTGAAATATTCAAAACCAATGAGAAATGTAGTAAGGTTTTCTCCATTAGCTGGATATGCTCAAACAAGCTCTAAAAAATTAAATGACATTTCAGTGGCAGAATAACTATTCCTGGAGAACTTGTGATTTGTCATCATAGAATGTGATCCACTGTGTCAGATTATATGGTGCTGGAATCCTCAGTTTCATTTCAAATTATGATTTTTTTTTTTTTTTGGATGCAAATTTCCAGTAATGGTGAACATTTTAAAAAGAATACTTACTTATCATCCCTTTCTAGGCATTTTACCAGAATTGGTAAAATTCCAGATTTTATTAAGTCATCAATAGGTGGATTTCTGTCACTGGATAGGAGTTTTCTGTGAAATTAAAAGTAGAAGTAAGCAACTCGCATAACAAAAAATGTGTATAAATTATGTTTCTGTATCTTTATTTATTTTTACCTTGCAGCTTGGACAGCACTCAGTTGGATCACTGGGTTGTCACTTGTGGCATTCTGAAAAAATACCCAGTAAAAAAAAAAAAAAAACAGTAAAAATTAAAAATGTACAGAACACACCCTTCTAGTTTCAAAAAAAAAAAGTTACATGTAACATACCTGCAGTATAGCTTCTAGTGTTACGTTTTGCTTGAAAAGAAAAAAAAATAGTTTTAGTAATTTTGCTGATAAATTATAGCCTTCTTAATACAAGCAAACTTATTTTAACAGTGCATCAGTTCACAAATTTGCTTTCAAATAACTGTGAGACAACAGAATACATTGTTTAGAGATATTACCAAAGTTTTAAAAATAATTCCAGAATCAAGGAACTTACTGCTTTGAAGTCAGCATCAACATCAGAATCTTCTAAGCTTTCCTCTTGAGGAACATTTCTCTTTTTCAAAAGATGTTCATCTCTTTTGTTCTGTAAAGGAATGACAAAAAATAAAGCCACTTTTAATGCTTATTAGTACAGGGTGGTGATATAAAATGGACCCTTTCGACATCTAAGTATAGATAAATTTGCCTTTTTTTAAAGGCATTTGTAACTGGAAATAGAATTTGCAGTATTTTAACTCTAAGAATCTGGCAGCTTGCTAATCAGACAGATCTATGACAATCAATGACATTTGAATTAATTAAAACTTACAGTTTGGGGATTGGTTTTCTAACAGGCATTTACAATACTCATAGCTCTGCATGACATTAACATTTAGCCACACATAACAGAAATTCTTTTCCAGTGTAAGATTATTTTTCAGCTAAACCTGTGTTGAAGCTCCCAGGTCACATCTATTTGCATCTTGTGCGTAAAGCAGCATGCTCCATGCACATTGGCACTCGCAGTATTTCCCATTCGTGCCGTTAGCCTAATTTCTGACTTAAAACAACACCCTCCAGTCTTAGCTCCCTTAAGGAATTATAGAAGAATAAAATTATCTTTTCAGCAGTGAAGTACCCATTTAACATTTCATTTTAACATTCCTAATTTAATGAATTTGAAGACATAAACCTGTAGTTTAAAAAGAAAGAAAACAAATCACCAATTGTTTACACTTTTTTACAAATTTAAAATGTATTACAAGTGTTATACCTAAACTATGAAAATCCCTCTTCTAAATTTTAGACTTTATATTTTGTTTGGTATGTCTATAGGTACAAAGACAGAAGGGGCAATGGAAGACGATGATGCAGTATGTATATCTGAACACCTTTTCATGTTTGGTGGTGTTTTTTTAATAAGCACATTAAGATTTCATTCTTTAATGATGCAAAATGTTGAAAAAGAGTAAGAGCCAGCTCTAACACCTGGAAGAAATCTAGTATACTAGCAAGGAAAAGCAGGCTTTGCAGTCTTCAATTATCTGATAACCACAGTACTCGCTAAAGAGATTTCATTATACCACACCTTGTTTGTAATACATAAAAAAGCCTCTAAACAGGATGATGTGTTGAAGGGTCCCCAATATTTTATTATATGCTATAAAAAACAGCAATTCCAGGTCCAAAATTTCTGTGACTTGCTTACCTTTTAGACACCTTAAAAAGAACTTAAAACAAGTTTGAAATGCTCCCAAGCAATATATTATTGTTTTTTCAGATAAGACAATGCTAAAACAACAAACAAGCACCAGAATAACCCTTTAATGCAGAAGACAACATCCCACAGACTCAGCATAGTTTAACTGTAGTCGAGTGTTAAGTACAGAAACTAGATCCTCAAAGAGTGCACAAGACTGTCTAGACTGGCTGTGGCAGCCTCTCCAGAGCCGTGCAGTAATGGCTGTGTACACGGATCACATCCATACAGACAAGCACCACAGGCATTTTGTTGGCAAGTGGATCTGGAGAGAAGGAAGATGGAAATGAGCAGGCAGTTAAACACCAAGAAAGCAGTGTTATGCAGACAAACTGCATCAGGCAGGAACACATGAACAGATGGATTCACCATAAAGACCTGCAATGCATTTACCTGATTTTTCCATCCCAGACACTGAGCTGAACAAGAGACTTGCTCTCTCCTGTTCCAGTAAGCCTTCTATACCTGCACACACAACTATCCAATCCTCTGGCAGCATAAGCATACCTCAGAGAATGCCTCCTAGTGTTAATGTTAACCAAAATAAGGACGAGTAAGAGTCCATATTCTAAGGCCAAGATATTATATCCCCTTAAGAGAAAGAGAGGAACTTCACAGGACATAACTGACTGCAGGTTGACACTGCAATCTCTGACTGCAGACAATGTCTTCAGGCTGTCAGTCATGCGGTGTGATGGGCTCCAGAAAACATCACCTCAGCCAAGGAAAGAAAGAAGGAGCAAGAATGTTCCTGTAGCTACTCACTGTTTGCAGGTGGCTAGGTTGAAAAACAACCGTCAAGTACTAATACAGAGCAGCTTCCACAGCAGCGTGAGGCAGAGAGGCTAGTACTTACTGAGAAACACTAAAAGTTTCTATTCTAATTAGCATTTCTTATAAAGTCAAAGTGTTCATGAAACCTTCCAGTCCTAAACTGTGTCTCTATGGCTATTTGAAACAGTTCCGTCCATCTGCAAGTGTCCAATCTCTGGACAGTTAAACTCCTCTCCAGTAATTTGACAGACCAATCACTCCCCTACATAAGGTAAAAGAAGATGATTTGCAGCCTGCCACGGCTTTAAAATGTCTGCATTTTGACATATTGTAGCAAACTCAAAAAGGTTTTGCCTGAATCAAAGCACCAGCCTTTTCTGCAGGCTCACGTAGTGAAAACTAAGACAAATGAGCATACCTGGATACAGCTGACCTGTTCAAAGCCTGGTGAGAGAGCCCTTTCAAAGGTAGAGGCATCAGAGTGGAGTCTCTGATGAAGGGTAAAACCTTGTCACAAACAAAATTCTGCAGGTCTCCTTCTAAAGGGAAGGTCTTCAACACTGCCTGAACCACGTGTGCTATGTACAGCAAGTATGAAAGTTCATAAACAGCTGCTGACTGCTGGCTGTAAGCATTGCCAACATTCTGGTAGAGATCCCACTACAGCGGCCTACAAAGGTTTCCATACAAACAAAAGGCATTGGCAAACATGCCAAATGAATAGATAACAGCAATGATACCTGTAGTGCACTTTCTTGTCCAGTTTTCATGACAGATGCCAATCATTCACTTCACTGACAGAGGGACGGCTGCATGAACAGTAAGTTATGCAAGTCCTGCAGATCCTGATACTTCTTTTTGTTTATCTTCTTGGAAGATGGCCAAAGCATTAAAAAAACGTATACCAATGCAAGCAAGTTTGAAATGTTCAAAAACATGATTAACAGAAGACTCCTTGTGGGTAAAGAGAACATCCAACAAGCTCTGTACTGCACTGCACTTAGTACCACGGGACATGGCCAATGGGATGCTCTAATGGAACTGTGAAAGGTGTCAAATATTAATTTCTAAGTATTTTTCAGCACTGGACATGCAGGAAAGCTCTATGATGAGTGTCAGCTGTTGTGAGGCTTCAAGATTAAAAGGGAAAAGAAATGCACAAGAAAATCTTTGCCCGCAGGTAACAAATACCATTAAAAAATATTTCTTCAGGTTGGGAGAAAGTTTAGGAGCTCAGTAGCCAGTAGAAGTTCTTGTAGCATAAAAGTTAAGATAGTTATGTTTGAGTCTTCTGAGGACAAAAAGCAGAACTTCAAGAAATCTCAACATTAGGAACTGGAGTTCCTAATGCTGGCCAGCACTAGCTATACTCACAGATGACAACAAGCAGCTCTTTGCCCTGCAATTACATGCAAGGAAAGACTAAGGATTCAAGCCAGTGATGGAGGTAGATTCAAGTTTTCTGGACATCCCTTTTAAGCTGCTGTGACAGCTTGAGCTGAACTGCTAGGTTTTACTTACACATAATCTCCAATTTATGTTTTGGAGGGTGAGAGTACCTGTCACAGTGCACCATAAAAAAAGAAAATGCCTACCACTCCAACCTCATCAAGTTAAACGGATGCTCTGAAAACCTCTACTGAATATCCTCTTAAGAGAACTTTAATTAGGTGGGCTATGTAGCCTGAGTGAGCCTCCACTAACAGCTCTTGGATATGAATCTGGGGAAAGAGTCAACTTATTCAATGGTTGGGAAAGGACCATTAGTTGGCTCTACTTACTGTCTAAGAACTCATTAACACCTAGAGAGATTTTAAGAAAAAAACCCATGAAACTGTAAGAAAGCTGAACAGGTCAATCTGATGATTCTACAATCCATGGATATGAGCTCACTTGCATGCAAGCAAAGGCAGTCAGATTCCAAGATTCTTCTCCAGAGAGAGCACATAGCTACAGATACACAGTTAGAAGACGTACGCAACTCTTCTACATTTGAGTTCTGCTAATTCACCTTTCTGACAACAGAGAGCAATCACAATGTTCCTGTTTGGTTAGTGCTCATCTGTCTCAGAAGAGGAGCAGATTGACTAAAAATAAGTAGACACCAGTGTATGGCGCAAGCCCTAAGCATGGATTGCAAAGATTGAGGCCTCTCAAGTCCGGGAACAGCATGGTCTCACCAAAATGGATTCAAGCAAGCCTCCAAAGAATTTCTTCATAGACCTTTTCAACTAAGCCTCTAAAAGAATCCATTAGGAATGTAATTTTCGTCTTAGCTTTTTTTTTTTTTAAATGAATCAGTTGAGGCAGGCTAAATGCAAATTCTTTTCCAAGAATTTGTGCTACTAACACTTTATAGCGAAGCCTCCAGAAGAACATACTAACAGTGCTTCAGCGTCCCTGTCATTGTAGTCATTCTTCGAACTGGTAGACTTACATTATGTACTAAAATGTGTCCTTTACAGTGAATGAAAAGCTATACATACACACTGAACTGGAAAAGACACGTAACTGATGCAAGTTTTACTATCCTGAAACTGAAAATTAGGATTTTCTTTTTCTTTTGGGCTTTCTGACTTACTGAGAATCAGAAAAAGGTTTTTCCCACCCTAGTGCTCCCAGCAACATGAAGACAGACTCCTTTCTTCAAGGAGTCTTCTACTTCATTTAGGAGCTATCATGGACATAAGCAATTTTATTTATGAAAGATCAGAGTAGAAACAAGGACAGTATGCCAGGGAAGGAGTTAAAAAAAGACATATGCCCATGACTCTTTAATCCACCACTTATTTAGCAAATAATTGCTTTGCCTTGCACCAAACTTAATTGGCAATTAGAGCTTTCATGAGCTCATGTCTATGAGCTCTCAGAGGCAGCTGAGTTTGCCAAGAAAGCCAAAAATAAACCTTGTGAGAAATCGTGGAAGTTCTTAGGATTCCAGTTAGAGGGACAGTATCCTGTGTTTCTGCTGAGGTTAGGAGTGCTAAGGCTTCCTCTGAAGGGTGACATCTAACTCAATGACCATATCATTGACCTGGCTAAGGACTGCCTTTCTTTAGGCACACAAGTGGCCCAAGTCAAACTCCATCCGCAGAGAAAGCCAAGAACCCAGAATCAAAGGATCTCTCAGAGCAATGGAGGTAGAGGATTCATTTAGATATAGAACCTTAAACTGAATCCTAACCATTGCTCATCCACCCTATGCCCCTTTAGATTGAGACTAATAGACTAAGCCAATTAATTCCAGGGTCCTTGTTACTAACAGAGCAGCCTTCAGGTTTCTGTGATGCTGAACCAAGTGATAAACACGCTAAATCAGACTTCACCAAGGGACTACACTGAAAAGTTCTATATTCTAAATCCTGATGCAGTCTCCATCACCAAAACTGACACTGCTGTCCTGCCAGGAAAGGGAGGTGGCTATTGCTTAAACTCTCAGGCCTGTGGCTGTAGAAACAATATAACCAGAGACCAAGACTATCTTTCCAGAAATGTAGCAGTCCGTTCTCAAAATGCACAGAACACAAAGCTAGTATGGAATCAGCAAAAGGGCACCTGACCATCAGGAGTGTCATCTGACTGGCTCATGATGCCAACCTACGCCTCAACCTGGAATCTGCCAGACTACTGCTACCCTTTCATGTCAGATAGCTTTGTTAATCTTTGTTAATTAAGTTCCTAAACAAATAATAAATGATTGGGAAATAAAAAACATGGAAAAAATAGTTTCTTCCTGAATAAGAACTGTGGTGTGAAGATAGTGAATAGAGATAATATATTCTTAAAACACAGAATGTGCTGCAAATGCACCTTGATGTCTGTAATTTCAAGAGAATAAACACCTCACACTGATGCATGCAGAAATTGTTTACTACTGTTCAAAGCCGTGATTTTTTATTTATTCCATCTTACTAAACAGAGATGTGAGCAATTTCATCAGATCCATTCATTTAATATTTATATCCACATTGATGCAAAAGACAAAACCATGACTATGTAGTGCTTCAGCCGTACAGATCAAGAATATATTCAATTTGTCTCTTTCCTTCAAAGCCAGGTGTACATGCTGCATCTGGGATGAAGCGAAGATACCCCTTGGCTTTGAAGGGGCACCAGTGGATTACTAAGGTCATGCCAACAAATTTCCTGAATTTGGCATACTCATGGCTAGAGTAGCAGCGTTAACTGTAAAGATAAAGACTGAAGCAATGATATTATAACTTATCCTTTCCACTCCTGGAACTTGATAAAACATACCCCTTAACATTTCAGTCTCAATTCTGTACCAGAAGCAATGGTACAGAATCTCATCTGCCACAGAGTTCCCACAGCAAACCAGTTGTCCACCAGCATCAGGTGAGTTGACACATGCTGAATTTATTATTAAAGCAGATTTTTTCTGGTCTCTGCAGTGAAGGTGTCCAACCAATGCTCCAGAAGAACACCAAATCCTGCATTTAAGATGCTGCAGCTGCTGTTCACTCCGTATTTACAGTCTGACCTACATCCAGTGCTCAGGCTTCTCCTCTAAATGTGTAATTGATCTTTGCACATGCAGTTTTCAGTGAGAAGTCACTAGCAGCTCATAGGCTTCCTCCTCATTTTCACTCACATCTTACTGGCACATGCCGGATTCCTTCCACACAGAACAATCCCTTGCCGTAAGTGTCTGACTTGCTCCCCCACTATGCTTCTGTAATAAACCGGCCTTGAAATTGTGACCTGTTACAAAAACCAATTATAAGAATTAATTTAAAACTAAAATTTTTACTTTGCACTGCAAAGCTCTCTCCAAAGACTGCACTGGAATGCTCACATTCCATCTCAATTTAACGAGATGTATAAGGATATGCTGCATTAGCTAAGGCATCTTTTACAGCTTTGCTTTGCTAGCAGGCACAGCCTGCCCAAGTGCTATGAACGACTTTCCAGTACAGATTTCACAGTCATACAGCAAGTTTTATACCAGTTCTGAACAGAGGGCCTCTATCATGTCAGCATAAACTTCCATTGCTGGTCATTTTCCAGTCATCTGTGTCAAATTAGATTTCTTTGACTAATTATTTTTTACATTGTCATGAGATAGAGTTTTTCTGTAAGACCTGAAAACATAAAGTCTCTTTTTCCAAGAGGAACAGAAGGATCCCAGGAAAATACTAGCACAAGATTTTTTGGTTGCTCCTACACAATCAGGTGATAAGTGCAGACAAAATTTCTCAAAAACAAGTAAAGCTGATTTCCATCAACATAGTTTCTATTTACAAACTCTTCATCTTGATTTTAGCAAGGATTTTGTCTTCTCAGTTTGCAAATAATGGAAAAAAAAAAAAAGATGGAATTTGGTGGGTGTGCACTCCTAAGCAAGCACCACTCAAACTGTCAAGGATTCAACTACCAAACTGGAGATAAACATCAAATGGGAGACCAAAAGGAGCTTGGGCTATACTGAGAATATTCAAACCAAGCAATTATCATTACAATTGTCATTAATGAAAATAACAGAAAATACAGGTTATACCAAGCTGGTGAGGCCTTGAAACTTACTGGGGAACAGAATGGGAAAGCCTGGAAAAAGCAGATGTAGCTCAGATGACAGAAGTCAATCGTAAAAAAAAAGAAATCTGCATTTATTTAACTATGCAAACAAAACAAACAACTATATTTGCTTTGTGGTACTCTAAGAAGTGTACAAAGCATACACAGACTGTGTGCCTGTCAACAACATACTTAATATAAAGAGGAATATTGCGTTAAGAATTGTTTTTCACTATTCCACTTAAACCTCAGCTGCAGCCTACATCCTTTCAGATTTCCACACTTCCAGAAAAATACAGGCAATTTGGATCTGAGAAGCAGCAACAAGTCAAATCTAGGAAAGAGAATGTTCAAGAAAAGGGTGAAGAATTGAAGGTGTCTCAGGAGGATAAAGCTAAAGGGGCCAGTATGAAGTCCTCAAATACACTGTACCCAAAGGCAAATAAAAGTTTACCCCTTGTCTTAGCTTGTAAAACATCCTTCAGAAGCAAGTCTTTGAGGTGCCTAGGAAGGCTGTTGGAAGAGTTATGAAAGATGAGGGTGTAACGAATGCTCTACTTAGTCAGAGCAGTAAACTAGATCAGCTCTCATACTCATGATCTTCCCAGCCATACTGACATTTACCTAATATAGCCAAAATCTGACCCCCAAATTAACTCCCTTTACAGCACGGAAGCAATAATTTTCAGAAAACAAAATAAATTAACAATCTTGCTTTCTAAATACTAAAACTCTCCCTCTTCCCATTAAGAAATTTCAAACGTTTGAACAGCTGACAGCTCCACTGTAATAACTGAATACAGAAACTGAATGTGGATTATTTCCAAGTGATACACTGGAGTAAAGCAACTGTTCTGTTGTACGTGAGCTTCACAAATTGGAGAAGAAAAATAAGTTAGAATCCACAGTTAGTATTTAACAAATTTACACCTTTTCTATGTAAATTTGGGATTATAGAGCAAAGCTTATGGAAAAATATTTAGTTGAGACAACAGAGCACTGTTAGCAAAGTAACACAGTTGATAAACAAAAGCAGACTCACCTTCCGCAATTCAATTGTAACTTCATTTCTGTGTCTTCTCATAGTCTGTAAATAAAAAAAAAACCAAAAAACATTTGTATGTCAAGAAAGTAGTATTCTGTTTCAGAATCAGCTGTTTCTAGGTAAAAAGTGCAGTTATTCATCAAAAGACATGGAAAACTGTGCATAATTTGTAACTCAATATTTCCTAGGAGGATACACATGGTTTTTGCTTTGGTTGGGGATTTTTTGTTTGGTTGGTTTGTTCTCTTTTTTTTTATTCTACACCTTACAGAAAGCTTTGTCTCAAACCACAAGAAGCATCCCAAAGGTACAAAATATTGACTTCCCCATGGAGATTCACTAGAACGATTCTCCAGGTGTTGTCACTGAAATGACTTCCCAGGTGTTTTTATGTGCAGACCAAAGGCAGCAGTAAATCGACGTTAGACAATCCCGTATTCCTATATAATCACATTCACAACCTAAACACATAACCGATACCGGTTCTCTGGCCAAAATCAATCATGACTGAAAGAAGATGACTGAGCTCAATGCAACAAGACCAATGAGGCTGGTGGAACAAGGAAACAAAGTAGTACAGCGGTACTGAGTCTCCTTAGTATCTATAACCTAAACATTGCAAAAGAAAACCAGGCCATAAGCATCTCAGCTCCTTAAAGATACTGGGCGCTCAGAAAGCATTCCTGACAATGCTGCTACATCTCTTAGCTAAGAGAGACCGGAAGACTGGAAAAGAATCTTAGCCTACTGAAGGCAATCTCCCTAGGTTCATTTAACAATCAGTGGAAGACATGTACCATCAGAATGCAATTCAAAGAGCAGGACCAGATGACTGCTGGCAGTCCAGCAAGATCACCCACACTAACTAAAATTAGCCTTTTAAAATACTTTCTACGTCCTATCCTTGCTACTGACCTTCACTGCCACTATCATGTTCCTTTTGATTTACAACAAATAACTCCCTGAGCAAAAAAGTACCAGTGAAGACCAGCAATACACAGTAAACACCAGCCCTCCCCATCAGCCATCTAAGAAAATACGAAACATGCTAAAGATGAAACAAAGGTGGAAGAAATGAACAGATTTCACACCATGAATATACACAGGACATAGCTGCAATAGCTTCAATGCTCTAAGCCAGTTTGCACAGCAGTACTCATTTCATAGAATAATAGAAAGGTCTGGGCTGGAAGAGACCTTAAAGATCTTCTGGTTTCAACACCCCCGCTGTGGGTCAGGATGCCACTCACTAGATCAGGTTGCTCAGAGCCCCATCCAGCCTGGCCTTAAACACTGCCAGGGATAGGGCATCAACCACTTCTCTGGACAACCTGTGCCAGTGCCAGTGTCTCACCACTTCTTCAGTAAAGAATTTCTTCCTCACATCTAATCTAAACCTACTCTCTCTCAGTTTAAAAACATTGTCCCTTGTCCTGTCACTATCTGCCTGTATAAAAACCCTCCCTCCCTCCTTTTTGTAAGCCCCCTTAAGGTACTGGAAGGCTGCAATGAAGTCTCTCTGAAACTGTCTCTTCTCCATTCTGAAATTCATTATCTTGGGTTCACTTGAAAGTAAGGAAGGCTTGTCTTCCGCTCCACTGTTTGATTAACTAGCTCACTCATGTAAACACAGACAAAATTCTCCTTTTATATCTACAAGGTTGAACTCTACTACTTTAAAAAAAGCAAGTCCTCATTACGGTAAGAGGACACCAGCACTACAGCATCTACCAGAACTGCACGCATTTCCCCCTCTCATCATTTTGGTAAACCATTTGATACTTGAGACCATCTGGGCCTGATGCAACAGCTCAGTATGGTAAGAACTGGATAGCTGGGGACTGGGAGGGCATCGGGTAGGTTAATTTGTCTGAACAATGAAGAACACAATAAGTTGTCACATGTGACTATTAAGACCAGTCACTCAAATTTCTTGTTCTATTAGAACTTTATATTGGAATAATCTTAACAACCATGTCAAATTTAAGGACACTATATAGCCCAAAGTTTCTCAACACTTCTTCCCCATGACCGCTGCCTTCCAGTACTAAAGGGGGATACAAGAGAGCTGGAGAGGGACTTTTTACCAGAGCATGGAGTGATAGGGCAAGGCGGAATGGCTTTAAACTGAAAGAGGGCAGGTTTAGACTAGATATTACGAGAAATTCTTTACTGTGAGGGTGGTAAGGCACTGGCACACGCTTCCCAGAAAAGCTGTGGATGTTCCAACCCTGGAATTGTTCAAGACCAAGCTGGATGAGGCTTTGAGCAACCTGGTCTTGTGGAAGGTGTCCTTGCCCATGGCAGGAGAGTTGGAACTAGATCTCTAAGGCTCCTTTCCACTCACATCATTCTATGATTCTGTAACTCTGCATTTCAATAAAAAAATGTAGTTAAACAATGCTGTAAAGTCTCCTTTACTGAACTTTTCACTAGAAACACCACCCCACCTTCCCCTAAAATCTCATCTTTTATTCCTACTTACCTTGAATTTTAAGATATACCCCACCATAATCAGTCAATTCAAGTGTCTGCTAGAATTTTCCTCTCCAAAATCCAGTATTTTATGTGCCAAATTTGAAGTCTCAGTGATTTAACTGATGCAAGTCACACTTTACCTTTAGATTTGCTCTCTACCTACAATTTACTCATTTATCTACACAAGAATACTCTAGAACACTTATACTGAACAGGAAAATCAGACTAAATTTGAAGTTCTTTAGGAGCTAACGATAACATTTATCACCTACCACTCTTCTGGAAGCAGGGCAGATTTAAGGAACACTATATGCTGCGCTCAACAGTTCAGCAGCTCGATATTTTTGGTTTAGAAAAAAAACAAATACAGTGCAGTCCCAGGCAAGGCGTTACTACTCATTTCATCAATTTACTCCAAAACCTTCTCTAACAATCTTTTGACTAAAGACAGTTACTCAGAGTCAGCTATCCATAAAGTCTCTACTGGGAAGACTCTAAGCTTCTTTCTAAGGGCAAATAATTTACTCAAGATTTTCCATTAGGGTTTTATCTTTGTTTCATACTTCCATTACTCCAGCGTCTCTGATTTTACTCTATTACAATTCTGTCTCAATTTTTTTTTTTACTTTTTTATTTGTTTGTTTTTTACCAAGATGATCTTCAAAATATTTCACTACTCCGTTACTGTTTTCACATTTAATGTGCAAGAATCTCCCATCTTTTCCTCATTTAGAGAGCTACCACTCTTTAGAAAGATCCATAAAAAAGGTTATCACCTCTGCAGACACTTTTGCTGACCAGTACCATAGATTTTCTGAGCTCTAATACTCTTAAGGCAATCTCCATATTACCTGGGTTTTACCCTTTTAGTTGTTCTTTTGTATTTCGTTTTAAACTTACTGTGAGTGTTTTCTCTTTTAAAGCAGCTCTGGTACATTTTCTTTTTACCTTCCTCCTTTAAAAGGCAGAACAGGCAGTACTCACCACTAAGTCCAGTGCTGCCTCTCCATTCACAGAACAACTAGGTTGATAACTGGGATGCCAGTCTTAACTCCATGGAACCTATGAGTGTTATCTGCCCCCTACTAAACTGAGGGCTCCCAGTCTTACAGTCTCCTCCTGGCACAGCACCTTTAAAAAAATCTGTTTGTCAGGGTCATCAGGATCATCCAAGAATCAGTGATACAATGCTGAGGGCTAGAGTCTTCCTAAGCCCCAAGCAAATGGGACTGAAGTTCCCAAAGAGTTTGTGGTGCATTCTGGCAGTTAAACTTGGTTGCCATGGCTGGATCCATGATCAGTGCTCCTTGCTTGAAGTCTGCTGACACTATTTCTAACTCGACACTTCGTGCCCCTGACACATGAGACAACCATTGTGTATCAATGTATTTAAGACCACAGATTCCACTTAATTCATACTTGTTAATTGTGGCAATTATAGACTGTACATGAAAAACACATGAATGCACTTTACATTGGCTTGATTACCTAGCTTCATGCATGCTGCTTACTCAGGATTTCTTCAGACTGTTGCCCAGTTTGATTTTCTCCTCTGTGCCATTGGAGCTGATACACTAGTGACAGACTGCTCTGTGATAAGACTCTGAATGTCCACAATTTAGTCATCCTTGCCTTGAAAGACCTAAAACATGTTTATCTTCATTTGATTACAAAAAATGCAGGTATACATATAGCGCTATATTCTGGATATACTTGCTGGACTTTTGGAAGCTTTATTTTAAAACCTGCAGACCAAAAGGCACAATTTCCAGTCTTGTCCAGTGGGGTGAGGCAGGGAGAGTGGGACAGGATAGGACAGGAAGATTGGCAAAGCCCAGATTTTATTCCCCAAAAAACAGACTTAAATGATTCAGAGAATTTTTTTGTCCTGATTTGGCATTTCTTGAAAGTATTTAAAGCTTGTGTTTCAGATGAACCATTTTAGAAATACAGCAGGTCATCAGCACCTTCCTACAGCCTCAGAAGAAGCACACATATTATAATGCAACAGCATATAAAAGAAGCAGTCTTAGGCACCACTGCTAGCCTCCCTTCAAGGAATCATTACCACTTTAAGCAGAATAACACGCTTTTACACAACTTGCAAGACCCAGCACATAGGGAACTGATAGGCATTTACAATAGATTTATACTCTAGTAGAAAGGCTTAACATTTTCCCCAGCTAATACAGGTCAGATAAACAGAGAGAAGAGACAAAATTATTCTGCAACTTAACCCAGGATTCATTCCCAGTTTCCAGGCTGGGAGGCATCTGCTGAAGTCTATAGATACCACACGAGTTGAAGCCTAGCAAGAGGTTACCAATGATCTAATATGGGGCTTGTCGTCCACAGCTTCTGACTATGGTCACGTCTCAGCATAACATACTCAAACAAGTAACTTCATGGAACACTGAGACAGCACATTTCAACGCTAACGCCCAAGCCAAAGCTGAACTGTTTCCCTGAATAAAAAATACAGACTCCGAATCTCAGAAAGGGAAAACACAGCATAGGCAAAATCCTACAACTCACAGAAACAATGACAGCTACAGAATCTGAACCATGAGGACACTCCTAAACACAAGGTATTAATGCACCATCCACAAAGTGCAAACAGTAAAAATGACTAACTACCAGTCAGCATGTACTATTAAGAAACAAGACGACAACACTTATCAAGCTGTGCTACAACATCACATCTCAATTGTTATATATTACCCAAGTCAGACTTAAGTTCATAAGGCTTTTGTAACAAGAGATTTCTTCTCCCCAGTTCACCATATGTAAAGAACAATTATTTACTATTTACAAATGCCTGACAGGCTGACATAACCACAGTAACACACCACGTGCTGTAAGTCTTGTTACAAGTGAAAAGTAGATGTTGAGCAGTATTTCTGATTTCAAGTCCTTCAGCATTTTATTTTATAAAATAAAGCATAAAAAACCCCCAAAAGATCTGCTAGACGCTGTTAGATAAATCAGTGTTTCACTTCTACCCTGAATTTCTGAATATTCTTCCAAAGTCAGGTACAAAGAGTTACATATGAAGAATCTCTCCCTAACACCTTCCACTTGAAGGAAAAATAATTCCTAGTTCCCTCAAATCTGAAATTAATTTCATATGCCAAAGAAGAAAATCACTACACACATTAGGGCTGCTGTGTTAGGGGCTGCAAGGGAACTTTGTTTCACTGTGATACAAAATACAAAAATGCTAAGCTGACAAAAGACAAGAGATTTAAGAGACACTAGACCTTGGGAAAAAAAAAAAAAAGAAGAGGAAAAGAATGCCACACTCCCTGTAAAACTGCCTTTGACACACTCAGTGGGCAGAAGCAACACAGAATACAGCTGTCCTCATCAGATCAGTGTTTCAGATCTCTCAACAAGAGTGGTGTCTCTCTCTCAACAAGAAAATAAGAAACTCAAAAGTTCCGTTTCAGCCACCTGTGGCGAAGGGTATGTCTTCCTTATTTTTCAATTGATATTTGTTTTATGACAGAACACAAAACTGCATAAAACTCTTGGTATCAAAAAGCAAGGGCCTCTGAAATTCTGAATTATCAGTGTAAGCTGTACCACCAGCACATTCAAAGAATTATTTTTTGGTGACTAAATATTTGGGAACCTTTCACTGAACCACACCTGCGTCACCAGTACCATTCGTGAAACTGCCTATGAGGGAGGACAGGATGCTCATTATGTGTTAAAGAGCCAATACCACTGCTGTCACACTGCCACTTGGTGCCTTACCATGGGCTATGCAGACCTTTCTGGAAAAAAGGAAGGATTACCTTGAGGTGTTGTATAACATTGAGATTCTAAGGAGGTAAGTCTAACAAGCTTTTCGAGCCTTTGTTTAACATAAAAAACATTTAACTGCATAATACATTAAACTAACTGAGCAGGCAACTCATTTAGCTTCTGTAAACTAAAAAAAAAAAAAAAAAAATTCAAGGAACCCCAAAACCAATCAGCTGTACTTGTACATGAGAACAAGCTAACATTTTTCAAAATAGTCTGCAGCAAATACATAATGTAGCATGCTGCACCAGAGTGGCGAGGAACAGAAACCCAAACAACCCCAAACCCTACCACAGTTATACAAGGCTACAGGAAAAAAATTCAAGCTAATTCAAAAGGATAAAAATCACACCTTAGACAAAGAAGTCAGAATAGTCTTCCATTTATGAAAGAATGATTTAAAACAATGTTACTACTCTAAGCAAGCTCAATCTCATTCACAATTAAATATCAGAACTAGTCTTAAGGTTTCTGTTAATTTTAAGTTTCAACTTCATACCTAAAAATCAATCTTAATTGATTACAAACACTTTGAAATCCCTTAAGTATATCACTTTTGGAGTCGTGGAATTCTGGACACTTGATAAGATTACTTCATCCCCAGTTACAGTACAAATCAGCAAACCAAAACTATTTAAATGTGTGGGTGATACAGCTAGTCAGAAGCTCAGGTCATGACATTTCATTTTGTATGCTGGAGTACAGAATCCTTAAACAAAATTTAAAATTAAGTTTCATATACAAGGTGCTTAATAATGTACATTCTCTGCACAGAAAAAATAATCAAATGCTGCAACAGTAAGTGGTATGAATTTTAATAATTTTAACTACTTTTAGCTATACCAATTGTGTCAGAAGGAAGATTAAAGCATAACCAGCATTTAACAACTAAAAATCTACCTACCATTGTAACAACATGATAGGGAGCTCAGCATGGTGCTCATCCTGAGCACCCACCTCATTAAGTGGGATACCTCAGCAGTGTCATCTTTCAATCAACACATTTAGACCACTTCCATTACAACTATAGCAAGCAAGTCCACAAACATCAAAAATGAAGAAGCAGGAAGCAGATGTTTTTATCCAGCCAGCACATCAATACTGCCAGCTGCCCCCACGACCAGCTAGCTGACTACCCCCACTCTCCTGCAGGCCAGCCAGCACATATCAGCCTCGAGCTAGCCCATGGAAGAGGGAAAGCCAGGATCATCTTGACAAGAAGAACACCACAGCCCAATGTCAGCTTGGGCTATTCCATGGATACAAAAGTTATGTTTCCAGGAGCCTTAGCAAGATGTGCATTTAATTCCTTTGAATATTCAGCTATTAAATGGAGAGAACAAATTCACTGACCAATTCTAATTTTTCTGCATCTACAAACATCGTTAAATTCTTTATTTCTGCTTTTGCCTCTCAACATTACAGAAACAGGTCTCAGAAAATCAGAAGTTACATGCTTAGAGGAAAGAGCTACCCTGAACACATAGCTGGGTTAGTAAAGCAGCTCGATTAAACATAGAGGGTACCCAAACAGCCTAGCATTTGCAAGTCAATTCCAGACTACTTCCACCTGCCTAACTGAAAGAAAATAACTGGCCCAGTTCCAACAGCTGGATTGGATTTAACTAATGCCTTCCCTCTCGCATATGAGCATATCCTAGAGTATAATTTATATATTTCACAACATAGGTGAGGGTGAAAAACAGTATAAAGTGATGGTTGTATTGATGAAGTAAACACTGTTCTTTTCTAGAAACTGCTTTACTGGCCCTTTTTCCTTATTCCTTCCCTGACACCTTTTAACAAGCATGAAATAATCCAGAAGCCTCAGGAGCCAGGCTGGTTTGGGGCAGGAAAAAAAAAATTCCATCAAAATGCTTGTTTGTATACAATCGATGAGATGATTGAGACTGTCAGCTGCCTAACTTTGGTTAGCATTAGAAGCTACATATTCCTAATTTGCACAGGCACATAATTAGTATGTGTAAAGCTGAGGCTTAAACTGATGATATTGTTCTACTTGTTTTGGTAACAGCTGACTTCAGACAAAAACAAAGAGACAAAGGGACACTGACAGAAGGTGACACTGCTGTTCCACCTGCTCACACTTTCCAAGTGCATACATATCCCTTACTCCAAGAAGTGCAAGTATATTACAATACAGGAGGGAAGAATTCCGGGACGGCATCATGATAATCTGAATGCAACTACTAATCACAGCTGGAGGAATTAAAAACAGTGATGCTCTGCACACCAATCCCATCTAGTTCTCTCGGACATACAAAAAGATTTGACATCCATGCCAAAGTAAACCAAATGTTTAGTTCAAATTAACCCTTCTAGCTAGGTTTATTCCCTTAGTTACAAGCATCATGGATTATTACCCATCTTTTTTCCCCCAACCAGTGTTATGTTCTAGGCAGACTCTTCTTCCCCAAGCCCAATTCTGAGACTTACCTAATTACCAAGTGCTCCTATATAAAGCTCCAAACTGTCCTTCCAAGAAAAAATGGGATTTTTTTTTTTCCAGTTGTATAGACCACAAAGTTAGAACAACTTCACTTCTGGCTTTGTTATCATAGCTCCACATTAAATTACGCTGACCCAGTTAAAAATGCAGGCAGGGGGCATGGATTCCACAGTACAAGCAACAGACCTACCAAAGCAGCCAAACAAACTTAAAATGTGTCTGGACCTTGATCCAATACTCCAAGATAGTTTTATTTCATTTGATTACTATTTGACTCAAAAGGTATTTGCTCCTCTTTTAGGTAAACATTCTATTATTTTGTAGAAGGTATTAAAACTTAGTTGAGATTCTGTGTGCTGCAGGACCGTAACATTCTAAAGCTTCCTTTTGGGTTGTAACATTTAACACAGTACTAGGGACATTAGAAGCAGAGTGCAGTATTTATGCTACTGTATTTTATGCCATGATCTGTCTGAGACCTATGATCCTCAGGGTTAATAAAGGCCACTGAAAGAAAACTTTTGCAGTTGGAGCTGCCACACCTTTTTCTTTTTTTTAATCCCCAGTTTGGGGCCCCTAAAATTAAGCCCAGCTGCCTTTTGTTAACTAGTCTGTGGCAAGATAATTCAAGTATCTGAACCTGGCTAGCCTCAGCAAACTGGATGAATGAGAGATCTACGGTAACTCTTTTACTTAGTGGTGGCTAATGACTCACTGAAGTCAGACTCTCACACCAATATGGAAAGCCACAAACCTCCAATTATCACTGCTCATGATGCTGACTCACCTGAAAGCCCTGTGGAAGCAGACAAAGCTGCCCATCCACATTGTCTGCTTCTACTGCTCCAAAAGATCTTGGCAAAAAAGCAATTGCTACGTTTATTTCTTACTAGCTCTTTTGTAAGGACATTCTTCGAGGTCCTGATATCCTCTCTGCAATTGTTTACCCTCCATACTGAGCTACTACCAGCAAAGAAGCGAGAAGTGAGCACTCCTGTTTTAATTCCCATATACCAATTACCCAGTTTACAAGTACAAACCTATCAAATAACCCTAAGGAGACTGGACTTGAAGCAAGTTAGTTGGCTGCATTCAACACAAATTGCACCAATACTGAAGGACTGAAGCAGTCTAGAATACAAGGAACACGTTATCTGCTGGTTTGATATAGAATAAAAGAGCTGGAATTCTCTATTCAACACCAAAACTCAAGGAAGGAATACAAAATCTAGTAGATTTCCAGTTACAACTGTTGTGTGAATCAAGTACATGATACCCTGTCAAAAGTTTTACAGCATTTCCATTCAGATGTAGATCTCAGCACTGTTAATCCCACCTTTACTGATATCAGACCAAAGACCACCACACACCCATTTAGGCCCCACCTGAAGGCAAAACGAAGTTTCCAGGTAATCCCACAGCATCCCAAGATAAACTCATCGCTGTGCAACAGCTGGTCTGCACAAACCAACAGGCAGGCAGCAAGGACCACCAGCTAGTTCAAAGTACTGCTTTTGTCCGGTGGTCCTAACAGGGCAAGGAACCTGCCCACAGAATGTCCCAAAAAGCAGTGGCAATGCAGTCACTTGCCATCTCCATTTTGACAAGGGTCCCCCCTGAAAAACTTAACTGCAATGTTTGGTTATTTATGCCGCAGCCCAAAAGAAACTGATGGACACCTGCATCAAGTTTTCTTCTCCTCCTGTATCTTTTGGAAAGAGAAGAGCATAGTGAATTTTACAAAGACGCCAGCTCTGCCTTATCTGAATAATATAATACACCAAATAAACACCAAGAATAGTGGATAACCAAGACAGTCTAATTACAAGTGATTGCTATTCACACTTCTTTTGAAAGTTTGAAGATTAAGGCTTCTTCGACACACTAAATAGGTACAAGGATTTGAGATTTGGTAGTTTTATGTTACAGGAATCTGCTTTTGCCAGTACACAAATTTCTAAAAAGGTAATTAGTTATTTTCCTATATTGCATGAGCAGTGTAGTAAACGCCTCAGAGTTTCCTGGAAACAGAAGCTTAACCTGTCCTTGAGAGAGAACAACTGAAGTACCTACACAACCCCTTGGTCTCGCCCAAGACATGACACTCCCTCTGTCCTCTCCCAAAGCTTCTAAGCAAGCATCCCTCCCATCTCCTTATAGAGCAGGTGAAGTAGTAGACCTGTCTAGTCAAGCGGAAAATCTGACTGCCACCGCAAAAGAGAAGGAATCCCTTTTCCCTTCCACAGCCCAGAAGACTAGAAGAGTCTGAAGAAGAGTCTAAAAGACCAACTCGGGTATAGTTTCATTTTTTTACTAATAGATGTTACCAGAAACCAAACCCACCACCTAATACCGTATTTCACAGATAAAATACCATATTCACTTGTGTACAGGACATGAAAGCAGCAGAGAAAAATTAGGACTTTTCATGGTAACTAGGTGCAAACAACTGACTAAAATTTTGATCTTCAGATCAACATAAAGATTTAAATACTTTTAAATGTAAAAACTTACATGCAATTGTAGACAACCACTTTCAAGAAATTCATTACAAAATTAAGTGTTTGGTCAGAAAGGCTTCAGAGATTTCTGGGGCAAACACCAGAAGACCAGACATTCTTAAGCTTACCAAATATTTATACCAGGTTCCCTCAGGAAGAAAAAAAAAAAAACCAAAAACATACAAGACTAAATACTAGCTAGATACCTTCTTGTGCAATCTGTGTTTGAACAAAGACACTCCCTTTTCAGATACTTAAACAGTCTTCAGCTGTAATATCAAAGTACCTCAGACAATCATTCTATGAATCCATGATATATTTATAAGCACCTCCCTGTGAAGTGGAGAAAAAAGTTTTGTTATTCCATCTATAAAATGGGAAAATAATTGTAATTTGCATACATTCACAGGGTGCCATAAAAAAAAAAAAACCAAATCAAGTCCCTAGAGAGCTAGACTATATTCAACCACAGCAAACTTTTTTGGTATAATATTACATGGCTCAAATGAAATCAGATTTTCTTTGCTGTTTTTTGAAAGATATAATCAAAAGGCAAAAAAAGATTAAACATGTGCTAGCTGCCTAATTAAATCTATGAAGAGATCATTCTGCTCAAGATGCAAGAGAAAACAACAAACCCAGCTGACAACGCAGGAAGAAGATGGAGCATTAGAAATTAGAAAATACACTCTAGCAACATCCCACAATTTTATGAACCTTGTCAGCTGCCCTTTTGATTTAATCATTTCAGCATCCTGAGTTCTAGATGCTTCTACCTCACTTTTTAACGTGACAGAAACATAGAATCAGTGTGTTTACATTACTTGAACATCTTGGGTATCATACTTCTCTCCTTGAGGATTCCTTCAGTTTCTCAAAATTCGAATTTATACATCCTTCCATTAAAAAAATGGTGCTGTCACATTGATTGTACATGTCAGTGCTCCTTTAATGTCTCTTCTTGTCTGGAAAGTTGCTCTTCAGTGCTGTTTGATCAGTGACATGAACACTACAGATTCTTCTTGCACACCTGGCAAACAGTGGTTAACAGGATCCTGATGAATCGCAGCAGGGCTCTCACATTTCAGGACCCTCTCCTGATGTGGAAAGCCTTCTGTACCTGGCTGAAAGTCAGATTTTTATTGCAGAGAAATCACTACCAATGGCTTTGCATCTAACATTACATGTGCATGAAAATAAGTGAGAGGCCCTGATGCCAAAAAGCTGCATGCAAAGACTATCTGCTGGTTAGGGAGACTTCAGTTACCTCAGCAAGACACAACAACGTCTCTCTGCAGAATTTCATCAACCTTCTGACTTACACTGTAATTGACTAAGAAAAGGTGAGGACTTGGACTCCAAGAACTGCAAACCTGAAATCTGACACTGCACCTGGTCAAGAATTCCTTAGTGCAACTCTGAAGACCTGGGCACAAACCACCTGAGCACCCTGTGTGACTGACCACCTCCTCATACAGATGAGCTCCAACTATGTTCCACACCACCAAGTTGGCAGTGGGGCTTGAGCACTCAATAAAACACATCTCCATCAAGGCTTACAAGTCTGGAAAGGAAGCTGTTTCTCCAAACTGATTCTCCAAATCACTTATTCTATCACCACCTCCAAAGTCCACCTGTTACTGAATCTGACAATAACCAAGGTTAAAAATGCTCAAGAAGAGATCCTCAGCTGATGAGACACGACAGAGTATGAGGGAAATGAGTAATTCCGTAACAGGTGTTTGAATGAAGAAGATACAAATTTGTCTCCTGTTCTGCAGCCACTAGTACATTATATATTCCTATTTTGTACTTGCTGTGTTCTTTAAATACACACAAAATCAAGTTTAAAGCTGACTGCAACATTTGCTTAGCCTGAGAAAGGAGACAAGTGTCAGGTGACCCAGAAGAGCCTCCTCAGCAGATTTAATGGTGTTAATCTGATTGTGAAGGGATAACAATCCAACAGTTAAATACCACTAGACAAGATATATCTTCTCCCCTTCACATTGACCCCTTTGAGCCACCACTGGTCTTCTCCAGATGTGAAGGGCTGGCTCAGGAAGCTAAGGGAGCAGAAAATTAAAGAAACATGAAGAGCTTTGCAACTAGTTCCCTCCAAGGCACAGACAGTTCTGACGCAGGACTAACTTTTAGGAAGAAACCAGTGCTTTGGACTACTCACATCGAATTTTGTGAAATGGAATACAAAGCCCAGTTTCTGCTATTACATTAGGAATCAGGAATATCAATTCAGTATCAGTTTCCCACAGCAGGTATTTTGGAAACAACTGACAGACTCTATTCTTGGACAATATACAAGTTTTGGATTTCTTTTTCAAATCAGGTCAGTTGACAATTTGTCTTTACTACATGATGGCACACCCCACTATCTACTAGTTCATTGCCTCCTCTAGCATGTTATAAATCAGATGCCTCATTCCACTTCTAATCCCACAATAAATACAGATCTGATCAGTCCCTTGTAGCTGGTGCATCCTCCTAATTGCTGTCTTTTCATATAACACAGTTTTAGAGAACAAAACATCCTACTTGGATATGTGCTGGAACTGTACAAATATTATAAAAGCCTCAAAGAGCTTACCTAAAAAATAGTTAAAGAGCTCTCTAAAACTAGTCTGACTACTACACTGCTACCAGCTGTGACCAGACTTCAATATTCTACAAATTAAAAATCAGTCCTTTTATGAAAAGAAGCTTTAGAGATACCAGTGCCACTGCCGTAGTGTTAGAAATACACAAGAATGAAGAAAAACAAATTCTCTAATTACAGGAAGATTACCAGAGGCTTGGTATATCACAACAGCAAACAGCAATAATTGGGTCTCAATAAAGCAAGCACAGATCCCAATCAGCTTATGAAGATTATGTTCATCATGAGATACCATCTCCAAATTGCATTCTCCACAGGTATTTTTGAAATAAATAATGATTTCCTAATGTATCTGTGTATTTAAATCTTTTAAAATGCAATGTATTCAATTGATTTTGAACCTCAAGGAAAACACTACGCAGAACATCTAAATGGACTTATTAGGTGTTTGCTTTCTGCCAAGAGTCATGAACATTTCACAGCGTTGTACTATTCACCTGCGGACTAAAGCTTGGAAAATTCTGGAGCAATAGCAACCAAAGAGGCTTCCCATATCTGTATCTTACTTCCTACCCATGTAATTCTTTCCAAGGTACAAACAAACATGTACACTTGTATTCTCCCAAGAGTATACATACTGGTTTTAAAGGGTAAGAAAGAAGCAGCTGGAGTTAGAAACTCTGCATGAGAGTATCGGAGCTTGTGTTACATCCAGTTCCCAACAGGAAGTTACCTGACACCTATGTTTTCACTTTACCTACAGAGACTCAACAAGCCAGTGAACCTTTTAAAACAGCAGGTCCACAGTACCTTGAACCTACCTAAACCAGCTGTTAAAGCCACACTCCCTTCTGGTACTCTTTCCTGTGTCAAAGGGAAAGGCAGAGAGCTGACCAATCTGTATTGTGAAATCTTGAAAGAAACTGGATTGGTACAAAGTGGCTGGGAGTAACAGGATTTCTGGGACTGCTACAACCCTTACTTGTTTCATGAAGCCTTGGAGGAGAGTACAGGGAGACAGCAAAAACTCCACTCAGTGCACAGAACAGCATCCAGAAATGAGCTGGCAGCAGCACGTCCACTCATTCGCTAATACTGCGCAGGTATGGAACCTCCACTGCAAAAAGCCTTTGACACTTGACAGGAACACTGCTTTAAGTCAACTTGTACCTTTCCCCGGACGCCCAGATACTGCACAGATTTGGCCTCTCCAGAATGATGTTCCTCTGCTTGCAAAAAATTCATAGCAGCATGACAGAAAAACAGGACTGAATTCAAGCATCCTCAAAATCTAGATCCTCACTGTTAGCAACACAGGAGCAGTAAATACACTGAATCTGCCAGAGCTGACGATGGAGACCTGGGTAAGCCCACTTTCTTTCTCTGCCTCATTTGGGGTGAGGATGCTGAAGGCACAGAATAAAAATGTATCCTTCAAAGCTCCTGATCCCGAAGGTGATACAGACTAAAAGGTGACACAGCTGCCTGTAACTGGGGAAAAGACATCAGTGACCAGGACTTCTGAAACCAAAAATCAAACAGAGCAGGAGTAGGTGAAAGATGACAGAGTGACTATACTTCCTTTTGGTAAATGGCCCTCAACAAATTCCAGAAGGATAACCTTACAGCCTAACCAACAGAAGATCAAGGACTTGTCTTCTTTTGACTTACGACTAGGGGTATGACAAGTATACAAAAACGAAATTTTAATCCCCGTCACTGAAGTGTTTTTACATAAAGTTATTCCGTTTATAACACACTAACTCCTTACTAGATTTTGGGTTTCTTTCTCTGGTTGGTTTGTTTTCTTTTAAATGAGTGCACATAGAAATTTAATTTAGTATGTACTTTGCTAATTACATGACCACACAGTCTCATTATATCACACACAAAAAACACCAGCAAGTCATGCAGACAGCCCTACAAATTGTAACACCTCTGCTCATCAAGAATTTTTCCTCAGTTTTAGTTAGGGATGCTGACTAATCCTGACAGAAAGAAATGGGCTGATTGTTTGATCCATCACCTTAAGCATCAGAACTGTGAGTCAACAAATGGGTGCCTGCTTTTGTAGTAAAGAATAAACAACATTTCTAATCCAAGACGTTGAAGGAGTAAATAAGGCTAAGAAGGATGTTACTAAGCAAAGAATGAATCTGAAGACCTGCAAAAATCAGAAGGTTAACACTAGGTTTTCTAAAAGCTAGGCTAGCTTAAATATCAATATAAACAAATAAACACAGCAGTTATAATGGGTGTCACAAATTAAGTGATTGCAACTGTTTAATCTTGTCCTGTAAAGCCTCAACTGTACTAGAATAATCAGTGCAGGATATTTAGGAAAAAAAAAAAATCACTAAGACTTAAGACTCATGTCCATAACCAACACAGGAATGCCTTCTCGTTATACGTGAAACAATTCAAAAACCTCTTTCACATTTCAGGAGAACACAGAATTCAGAAGGCTGTGAGGAGAGAACTGGCAATTGTTCGTCCAGATGAAGCCATGAGTGTCTTGGCTCCTTACTGATCAGCTCTGCAGGTTGAGGTTAACTTTGTCTGCTGCTAATCACATGTCAGTACCTACAAAAACAGAAACATCTTACTAATAAAAGAAAGAACAGAAACTCATATTAAGTGAAGAACACTCAATTTCTGGCATTTGATTTTGCCACTATCCCTTTTGAAGGCTAAATACTTTTTGGAAGTATTAATACCCCAAAATCAGAATTCCAGTTCAATATCAACAACTCTACCTCCCTAAAAGAGGAAGACAATAAAGAGGTATGGAACTACCACCCAAACCTGAAACTAGAAAATGGAGAATGAACCTATGCAGGTCAAAGATTCAGAAGCTTTGATTTCTGCTCAACAGATCTGTTCCTTTGCTCTTAGAAAAGCACAGTGAGAAGCTGCATGGGGTACTGAGGTCTGTCATAACAAAATGCAAAAGTACTTACTCATCTTTTGTTTCCCTTAAAGTTGCATTAAGAAAAAGCAAAGACAATTACATGGCCCAGCAAACCCAGTAATAAAATATGAGTTAACTACAAATTAAAGGAGTATTCTGGTCTGCCAGAAGAGTCTGTACCCAGAGGGGATCAGTAGTAACTCTCAAGTATTTAATAGCAGTCAAAGGAAGATTACTAAAGAATGCGTTCAAGCCTGATGTGTTCAAGGCAATGACTGTTTCCAGGCAGAAGGTGACTCAAGTGCCCCTGTTTTCAAACTGAAGCTGAGACTGTACAGCTTTGAATATTTTAAATTTTCCAGAAGATATAATCTAGATATCAGACCATGATTTATTAAGCCATCATTCTAAACACTTCATTTCTCTTTGGTGGAACTTGACAAAATGAGAAGATGTAGATCAATGCCAATGAAAGCACTGATGCCTCCTGATTTCCAAAGCGGAGTACAGAAAATTAGAGGCAGGATCTCTAGGTAAAACTCTTCATTGCAGCACAGGGAGCAAAACAAGTGTATTTAATTGCTGACGGTTGGGAATTAGGTATATTTGATTTAGAAAATAAATACTTTGCGGAGAGCCAATAACTTTCACCACATAGAGACAATCTGTGCAATCAGCAGGTCAATCTGTGTACCAGTTCCTCAAGAGAGGCACAGTAACTAATGGCAATTATATAGCTCTGCTGTGCTCATTCATTCTCTGCTCTAAACTTAACTTACATTGTTTTACTTTTAGAGACTTAAGCTAGATAGAGTTTACTCCAGAAGGGTACTTCTAACACAAACTTTTAAATACCCAGATCAGAAAAGAGTCAAAAAGGAGGTTTAGTAGAAAATCTCAGACATTTAATACAAATTAAGTTGTTTTGAAAGATACTGAAACATTTCCAGTCTTCAGAAGTCCTTTAAATGAACCTAAATTTCATTTTAGCATATGTCCATGGGTATACAACTTTAAAATACCTCTGCATTTTATCTATTTGTTAGTGCAAAAGAAATATATCACCTAGATTTTAACCCTTTTCAAAAGCAGATACGACAGCTCTAACTACATTACCATTATTGGAGCTCTGCACCAGTCAGGCTCAGCCACAGAAAGGAAATCAGCCAGCACACTGGAAAACAACCCTAGGGATAGACTTCTCCATAACAGCAAATACACTACTCCAAAATAATTACTCCCCTTCAGGGGGAAATGAGAGCTCAGATACCTTAGCTGGCCTGGCAGAAGTAATCTCAGCAAAGCTTAGGCGGTCCATTCCCTCCTTCCTCCCCATGGAGGCAGATATTTAATTCCCCTAGTCTTGGGCATGCTATAATATAAGCAAGCATGGATGACAGATCACTTCACACTAGACACGAACATACCTAACCTTTCCCTGTTTAGAGCTCTGATGGATTCAGGCCAGTGACTGAGAAAGCAGCAACAAAGCCGGTAACCAATACGGAGAGATGAGACAAGGACAAAATGAATGAGGAGCAGCAGGAAGAGCCTCACTGGATGAGAAGGGGAAAAAGAAATGCACCACGCCCCCTCCTTACCCTGAGAAGCAACTGCTAAACAGAAGGATGGGCAATTTATAGTTACTTTCTAACATTTACTAATGTTAGCCAGAAGTGTTGAAGTTATCATACTCTTCACATGCAATATTTTCTGTGAGAAAAATTCACTGTTGCAGAGTTAAATAAAAATTAAAGATTACTTTACACTGTGAATGTCATCTTAAAGACACTGCTGCTGCTAAGCCTGACCTGCATAAAATTGTCTCCACCCAAACAATAGCAGCAGAAGTGTGAATTCTGCTAAAATACAGTATGTGCTTTCAGAGGACTAAAATTCCAGTCTACTGATTACAAAAGTTAAGTGATAATATCAACAGAAGCATGGAAAACACCCTCAGGTGAAGTCAAAGTAATCTGACACATATTTAGGTTTTCACTCTAGCGAATCCTAAGCCGATTTCAATCCTAGCCTGATTTTAGAGCTCCCTCCCCCTTCCTTTCCTATTACAGAAACTTAAACACGAGATTTGGGATTTCCTCTTTCAATTGCGAGTAGAACTGAAGATGTCTCCGATAATGACACGCAGATTCGAAGATCTCTGGAACATCTCTAGGGAACAAGCTTCCAATAACCCTGAAACTCTCGAACTCGAGGGAGTAAACTACTACCCTATTAGCCTTACAGAGCACCGCACTCCTTCCCTGTTTAGACGGAGACGCCCAGCAGACCATTACTGATGTGCCTACCAGCATTTGAAAATAAAATATAAAAAACTGAAAAGAAAAAAGGAGTTGATACACGGTAGGACATGGAACAAAACGGGCCGGCACAGCACACCGTAACAAGGCTCACCAGAGCGTGGGAGCGGTCCCCGGCACCAGCACAGGCCTCCGTGTGCGGCAGCGGCACCGCGGGGCGAGGGCAGGGCAGCCCCGAGCCCCGGCGGAAGGGCCGCCACCACCCCGGGGGGCGGCACAAAAGGCGGCCGGCACCATTGTCCGAGGCCCCATCCGAGCCCCGAGCCCGGGGAAGGCGGCAGGACGGGGAGGCCGCCGGGATGGGAGCGAGGAGCGCCGCGGGAGGAGAAGGTGCCGCATCCCGCCGGCCCTGCCCGGGCCCCGGCGAGCCGGGCAGGCGGCGGAGGGGCCCGAGGGCGGCCCGGCCGCGCCAACCCTTCCCCC
>VZTF01003048.1:689359-700542 GCA_013397755.1 Cnemophilus loriae | reverse complement strand
GCCTAGCGGCACTGTGCGGACAGAGTCGCAGAATAGGTCAGGTTGGAAGGGACTACAGTGGGACATCTGGTCCAATCTCCCTGCTCAAGCAGGGCGAACCTATAGCACACGGCACAGGGTTGTGTCCAAATGGTTCTTGCTATCGCCAGTAAAGGAGACTCCACAGTCTCCGGGCATACTGTTCCAGCGTGTGGTCACTCACACAGTAAAGAAGTTCTTCCTCATGTTCAGGTGGTACTTCCAGTGCATCAGTTTCTGCCCATTGTCTCTTGTCCTATTGCTCAGCACCACCAGGCAGAGCCTGGCTCCATCCTCTTGGCACCCTCCCTTCACTTACTCATAGACATTGATGAGATCTCTCAGTCCTGTCTTCTCAAGGCTGAACAGGCCCAGCTCCCTCAGCCTTCCCTCACAGGAGAGATGTTCCAGTCCCTTAATCATCTTTCTCACCCTATACTGGACCTGCTCCGGGAGCTCCCTGTCTCTCTTGTGTTCAGGAGCCCAGAACTGGACACAGCACTCCAGATGTGGCCTCAGCAGGGCTGAGTAGAGGGACAGGATCACCTCGCTCAACCTGCTGGCAACGCTCTTCCAAATGTGTCCTAGGATTCCATTGGTCTTGTTAGCTGTGGGTTTGTCCCCCCAGATGCACTCTGGGGTGACCCCACTGGCATGGCTTATGCACAAAGGGACCTCAGGCAGCTCTGCCAGCCAAGGCTGTGTCATGGGCCTGCTCTGCACCTCCCTCTGCCCCTCATGACTGCACTAACATTGCTGTACGCTGCCTGGCAAATGCTGCATAACAAGCACCTAACAAATCCAGGTGTTTTGGGAAGCCTCGAGTCCCCTTTGGTGAGTCTGCCATGCGAGCAAGCCCTACCTGGAAAAAGCAAATCCAGCACTTTGCCAACACACCCTTCGTACCACACGTGCACGTGGCAGCTGGGGTCCTGTACCTACTGTAACGCAGAGCACAAAGGGGCTCTGCCAGCCCAACAAATTGTCCCCAAACTGTCAAAATTATTGCACCGCGACTCCCCATGTGCAGCTCTGGGGATGTCTGGACAGACTGCAGACAGACCCAGGACCTCCAGATCAATGGTAGCCTGGGCACAGCAGTTTGGATCAAATACAGTGCCTTGAAGTCACACCTGGAATTTTTGTGGTAGAAGGGAGGATGTATGTGGGTGCTGTAGTTGTAGACAGTGGTAAGCAGTGATCTAACACGTTGCATAAAGCAGAGTATTATCCAAGGAAACCAAAACCCCAAAATAATGAAAATATGTAACATTCAAATTTAGCTCATCTTATACCTCATCAGGTTCTGCAACAGATCCTTATAGCTATATATAAATTTTTCACAGACCTCTTTCAGAGTCTTTCCCTCTAATTGACAGCTCAGCTTTTTATTTACCTTCTCCCAGCCCCTCTTTGGATCATCCAAGTGGCTGTAACTTGTACCTCACAGCTCTGGCAAAACAAGGCTTGCAGCCTGATGGAGATGAGTAAAAATCTGGAAGACTAATGCTCTTCCTCACCGTCATTGAACTGCGTGCCAAATGTTCTTGTCTGACGGATCAATATAGCATTTCCATCTCTCTCGTTTCCAAGTAGTTTCGGCTCCCAATATACTTTCCTCCGTGCCTTTTCCCAATAGCTTTATCTGGGCGTGCTGCACTATTGTTGCTAGGAGTGGAAGAGAAGAAGGAGTCAGAAGCAGGCAAAGCCCAAATGGCACAACGGATATGGCTGGTGTTTGTCAGAGGTGGCTTCTAGGCTCTGTCACTTGCACGTTTGAAGGAAAATTGGCTCCACCTGTCCAGCTGTCTTCAGGAGACAGATTCAGGAGCTGAGAACTTTGTTTTACCTCCCAAGGAAGGTGGCTGTAGCTGCCGGCTGTGGCTGACTCAGGCCTGGTAGGACAGCAGAGCAATGCTGATGTGATCCCTGCTAGGCAGGGCTGTTGCAGTTCTCCTCTGGAGGAGTTGCTCACCTTTACCATGAACAAAAGATTATTGTTCAGCACCACTCGGCGTAATCTGAGAGGTAAAAGGAAAACTTGCAACTGGAAAATCAAGTGTCTCCAGGCTGGGATAATTCAATTTACCAATCCTTAAATCTATACCTATTCCACTAGATAGGATTTATAGATTCAGTGTTTTTTTCTTTCCCATTTCTTCCTTGTTATAAGCCTTTCAGAGTTTCTGTAGCGCATTTCATTAGTCCTAGTAGACACTCAGGAACTGAACACCTCTTAGAGCTACATGGAAGTTTGCTTGGCTTTACTGCCTGAATAAAGCTTTGTGGTGGAGCTCTTGACTTGGTAATTGAAGTTGCATGTAGTCAGAGAAAACATTTTGATGCAGTAAAGCAAATACTACTTTTTGGCACTGTAATTAACAGACACTACCAAAATATAAGGAATGAGTACTTTGCTGCTTTATATAGAATGTAGAACAAATCATGTGGATCTGGGTGGCCGTTCTTCATCACCATATGAGTTTCATATCAATGTGTCCTTGTCGCCAAGATGTGCAAGATATGTGTCAGGGCCGTGAGCACATGTAAAGGCTTCACTGACCCTGAGAAGCCTCCCCCTGCTCCATTTCAGCCCTTTGCCCCAGTGATGCTGCAGTGGTGCCAGTCTCAAGCTCAAGTAGGCTCAAACAGGCTCAAGCAGGCCCAAATGTGGGGGCTGGTGTCCTGGCTGGGCAATGGGAAAGGGTGAAGGGGAGCAAAAGAGGGTGGTTAGGGCCACCAAGGTCTGTAGGTGCCTTCAGTGCTCTGACAACATAAACTCTGTAGCTTAAAGAGCTATGAGGAGGAAAGATCTTTCATAATTCAAAGATACGGGGCAATAAGAAGTTCTCAGGTGTCCCATTACTGAACAGAGTTGAGTAGTGATTGGAATGACCTGTTGGCTCCAGCAAAACTGGATCAGCCCAATGAATATTGCTATATTTTGGGAAGTGCATGTGGTCAGCTAAGGAGTCCACCTGCAGTATCAGAGGCCACTCACCCTGTCACTTGTTCTTTTGCAGTCAGCAATTTTGTCTGTATCCACCAGTCAATAGAGCTGCAAGAAAACCAGCATGTGAAACAAATGTAATGAACCTGAGTCACATTCTTGCTGGCAATCCCTCCAAGAAGGACTGGGGAAGTTTAGGTGCACTGCTTTAAGATGCAGTCCCACCCTGCTAATGGATGTTAGAAGGCGAGGCATGGGAGACAAATAAAACATGTGTCAGCTCCTCAGTCTCTGTTCACAGCCATGAGCAGCTGAAGCCAAGACCTTTGGGGTGGAGGAGGTATGAATGCCTCCCCAGCAGAGGAGCGGGGTGGCTGGCAAGGTAGGATCATCTTGAAACGCTCACTTGGCTACAAACCACATGTCAAGAACAGTCTGTAAAATCATGCAACTTGTAATCACAGGAAGCTACAAGGATTGCTACTTATGCTTAAGCTGTTACCTAAAGCACCCACGGATCTCGTGCCTTGCTTGCCCACCTCAAAATGGGTTACCTGAGCACCTCTGACCTGGGATGCACGACAGCTGTAACCACATGTTACCACTGGCACGGCAGAGCGAGAGAAAGCCTTTTTGCCCTACAAAATCTGTGCTGTTTGTGTGCCCTCTAACTCTCAGCAGATACTGACTTTCATGCCTTGCCTTCTAGTACCTCTAGAGACAGCGTGACTGGCGCAGGCTCAGAGCCTTGCATGGCTGGGGTCTCTGCCCAGATGCTCTGTGGCTGCCCCATCGTACGTACAGCTCTCCAGCAACTGGCTGAGCAGCGTCTCGTCGGGTGTTGCTCTCTTACAAAAAGGGATGAGTAACGCATGAAGTAAATTAAACCAATGCCTCTGACACTCATTTTCCCTTAAGGTACATGTATTGTTTTGGTGAGACCATTAATGCGTGTTTGCAGTTCTCTCCATCACTGAGGTAAAAAATTTGTCTTGGTAGGAAAAGAGTTATGTTCTTACCTCATGGCAGCTAAGGCTTAGTAATGACTGTGAGCTAAATCCTGGTAGACACTCCAGCTTTGCCAAAGGCTGCCAAGAAATGCCGTGTGAGCTAAAGGTAACGCGCACTCCAGGAGAGATGAAATCGATCCACTGAAGAGAAGCCCATGGTAAACTGCTGTGTAGAAGGATCCACAACCCCCAGGTCAGGAAATCCCTAAGCTGAAAACAGTTGAAACTTTGGGAAAGTGCTGGGGGGAGCATCACTTTTTTTCTTGTTCTTACGCTTTTCTTAATACATCTGTTTACTGGTGACTGTTGGGGATGCAACAGTCTCACTGAATTCTTGTTCAGACATGCTTTTGGTCTCACCCACAATAGTCCTTTTATTCACAGCAGAAAGTTAGTGCTCACTGAACCATGTCAATGTGAATTTGATACCCAAGTAGTCCCAGAGTACAGTGTGGTCCTCCAGTTTCAAAGCAGTAGGTTATGGGTATCACCTGGTTGTCCTGTTGCTGCTTTGTCCCTTCTCTGGTCACCCACCCTGGAGGCAGCTTATCTTTATGCCAGACTCCAGTCTGGGGTGGAAACAGCTGCTTTTTTGGAAGAAAACTCCAGCCATAGGTTTGGATAGTGCGCACAAGGAAACAATCTCTGGCTGCAGTGGGGCTGTGCATCTCATCAAAATGGCTCTCTGATGTTGTTTCCCAGTCTTTCAGCAGTGTCTCAGCAGACCTGGCAGTCTGAAATATTTCTCTGCAGTGGAGAACCTTATCCCGCTACCCATAGGCAGAATGGTCAATGGCACTTTGCAAAAACAAGCAGCTCCACTGGGCTCTCAGGAGCTGTACAGACTGGTAAAGGGCTCAGGGAAATGAGGGCCTTCCTCAGTATCTCTGTGCCAGGACCAGTCCCAGAGAGCTGCCCTTTCTGCTGGGAGAAGTCGGTTTTGGGGGCCACACAAAGAGCTGGTGAGGGAGCTGGCATGAGGCTGGCTTTGGGAGAACCAGTGAGCAACCCAGGGTCAGGATTTACAAATGCCTCATTATCTGCAGATGAGGAACAGAAGCATTGAAGGAGCAGCTGGATAGTCTGCTAGCATTTTCGGAATCTGGGGGACATTGTTAGTGAAGGAGGAACTGTAAAACCTCTGGTTATTCATAGGTCCTCTGTGTTCTGTCTGAGCCAAGTTGCTGTCTCAGCATCTTTGTCCATGCTTTGATCGCGAGAATTAGGTTCTGCTCCTTCTGGTTCAGAGCATCACTTTCCTCCTCTGCTGTTCTCAGAGGAAATCCCAGAGTAAGTATGCAATTGTTCCTCATCTTCTGTTGTTTCTTGTTGTCAGGCAGCTCCACGCAAGAGCTGGTAAGCTGCTGTTGGAGGTGACAGCAAGTTGGGCATGAAATAGAGGCTTCGTGGACAAGAATCTGCTGCTATGGTATGCAAGCAAGAAGAGCTGAAGCAGGTCTCAGGTCATGTCCAGGTGCAGACCAGGGAGTTACATGGCCAGGTACAGGGATAGCTGCAGTGTAGCTTGGGCAGAGACCAAGGGCAAAAGCCCTACTTAAAAACAGTGCCTGAGATAAAGAGAGTGAGTCCTTGCCAAGGCTCCTCACAGCTTGTTCTCAAACAGCTCTTTGATTCAAAACCAGGCAGCTGCACTGTCAAAGCTGGCCTTGGGCCCAGGCAGCCCAAGCCCCAGGAGGAGGGGGATGTGCTTAGGGCCCAGGCACCCACCTGGAGCTGAAGACATCCCTTTCTCCTGATGTCTGAGCTCCAGGCAGCCACAGAAACTGGATGGGCCATGGATATTCACACCAGCTTTTCCAAATTTAAGGTAGATGATGATCAAAGGCCAGAATATTATCCTGCCCAGAGAATCCAAACAGGGCCCCTGAAACACTATTTGCAGAACCATGGATCCACCACCCTCTTGGCTTTGGCCTTGAGATGCAGGTGCTCAGGAGGCTGGGCTGGGCTGTGCCACAAACAGCAAAGTTTGGGGCTTGCTGTTTTTTCTGTTAAAAACATTTTGTAGAAATGGCTCTGGGCGGTCTTCCCCATGGCCCAGAGCCTTTGGCACAGGCAGCCCGGAAATGCACTGGTCGAAGCCCAGTCCCAGAGCCAAAAAGGGCCAGGAAATCTCTGGCACAGGCAGTGTTACAGCTGAAGGAGACATTAAAGGAATGCAGTTTACAGGAAAGGTCCCTGAGGACCCGGGAGTGACTGTCCGCAGGATGACTCTTAATTTATATTTCAAAGTGGATAATTCAATTGGCATAATTGGGAGTTTTGTCTTATTGTCATGGCCCTGCACCTGCAAGCCCTGCTATGATGTTCTCCCATGAGACATGATGGCCACCAGTGTGAGAATCACTGTCTTTTGCCATTTCTCTTCCTATTCCCTGCCTCCATGCATCTTCTAGGCAAAAGGGCTCCTCAAAGTCTTCATGCAAGCTGTAGAGACTGTGGCAAGTGGAGAATGTCACAGTGGTTGAGGGAAAGCCTGTCTTGGGAGCTCTGGGACTCACATCAGCTACCCAGAGCCCCTGTCCTGCAAGAGTCATGGGCCAGGTGAAGGTTACTGCTCTCCATCCATGAGGAGGTGGCCACTGGGATTGTGGAGACAACTGTAAGCATCACACGCAGCAGGGTGCTGGTGTTACACGCTGCTGTGTGGTCACAGTGCGTGCACGAGATGGATAGTTCAGAGCTGGGTATGCTGGCCAGGCCTGGCATTGGTGAGGTCCAGGAGAGGACAGGCAGCTCTGTTGTCACAGCCCACTCCTGACAGCTGGCTGGGCACATGCCCATGGCCTGTCACCCCCAGAACTATTGAAGCTTCTGCAAACCAGCCTGTACACCCACCTCAGGGCTTCAGTTGGACCATGAAACACAGGAGAGCCCTGGATGGCTCTGGTTGGTCTCTCAAAGAGAATCCAGACAGGACAACCTCATTTTAGTGAACACTTGTAAAGTCTCTGGAGTGCTGGTAGACTGTGAGGTCAGACCTCAACTTGCAAACTCCCTTGTGCAATGAGCAGGCACAACCCCAAGCAATGAGAAGTTTCATAGAACCATAGAATATCCTGAGTTGGAACAGACCCACAAGTATCATCAAGGCCAACTCTCGGCCCTGCATATCAGACAAGACAAGGTCTTGTATTTTGGCAGCATGAGGGAAAAGGATGGCTTTTCTCTTGTAGCCGCTGATTTGGTGGCACTGGAGGCTCACTTCTGAAATAACCTAACTGCAGCTTTGGAGCTCTGTGGTTGGGGTGACCTTCATCAGCTCCAAATCAATAAAGAGAAGCCATACTGACAGCTTCCTAAACACCATGGTGCTGGGACACTGATGCTTTGAAGAGGTGATGAGTGATACACAACAGCTGGGACGGAGATGGGAGATAGTAGTTTGATCAACCATAGTCAGATGTGTTTAGCTAGCACAGATGTGAAGAGCCAGCAGATTACCATCTGTACTGGGCTTCCATGGCAAGATTTCAGCAGCAGGAGGACTACAGGAGTGGCTTCTGTGAGAAACTGCCAGAAGCTTCCCCTGTGTCCACAGAGCCAATGCCAGCTGGCTCCAAGAGGGAGCTGATGGACATAGGCAGGGTGGGGGGAAGGTGTTTAAAGATTTTGTTTTATTTCTTATTACTCTGCTCTGATTTGATTTGCAGTAAATTAATTTCTCTGAGTTGTCTGGTTTGCCCATGACAGTAATTGGTGAGTGATCCCTCCCTGTCCTTAATTCAACCCATGAGGCTTTATCCTGATTTTCTCCCCATATCCTGCTGAGAAGAGAGTAATAAAGTGACTTGGTGGGCACTGGGGGTCCAGCCAGGGTCAGCCCACCACACCATCACAAAGCATGATGACCTGTTTCAGATTCTGGTATATGTTAGTAATACACTCTTTCCCCTAAACACGGTTGCTGAGAGCTGAAGGACTTCTGCACTGCAGAAAAAAGGCAGAAATATCTAAAAGTGGAATTGCAGTGACACCAAAACCTTCACTTGGATTTGATCTGATTTCATTAACTCAGACTAGAAATTTTTTTGTGTGTAAGCAAAGACAATTTAATGAAAATAATTATGATAAAAAAGGCAGAGTTTTACTGAGGTGGATCTGGGGGGCTTCTGGTTCCACTCCACCCCCCTCCCTTGATCCCAGCAACACAACATACATTTGCACACTGTGTGCATGTTGTGCAACCAGTGCCTCCCTGCACACAGCCAGAGCTGTTTCTGCCCCTGGTTAATGCAGCTCTGATTACAGCATCCTTAGAAAGGCGGATTTTCTTTCACGTTCTCATATCCAAGTATTAACCTGCCCTGACATCGCTTCATTTGCCAGAGCTGATAGCACAGCTTGAGATTGCTTCACTGCAAAGATTACACAGAAGTAGAGGCAGATTCCAGGGACTTCTGTTCCAGGGACTTCTGTTCTGAACAAGTTCTAGTTTCTGCTCCACTATAAGTTTATATATATATATATATATATATATATAAAATATATATATATTTATATATAATATATATATTATATATACATATATATATATATATACACATATTTATATTTATTATATCTTTCTCTGTGTAATAGTTTGTTTTCCTGCAGAGATAAGAAAGTCACAAGTGCAGTTCTTTGCGAATCTGGAACAAGAGATACTTGCCTTTGTGTTCATTGACGGACGAAAATTCAGCTGGAGTTATGGTACCGGCACAAACCCACTAGAGCTGGCTACCACCATCTCCTTCTCCTTTGAGGAGACATTCTGCATATTTAAATCCTGAAAATACGTTTGGTACCAGGCTGCTATGAACAATATAGAATATCCTTCTTGTTTCAGTAACTATGATTTGTAAGGAGACACCAAGGTGATGAGTCTCTGTGCTTACACATTGAAGCTGGTTTCACATGATTATTGGCAGAAGTGGCAATTTTATTTTGAAACCTCCTGTGATCTGATCTCAGGATCTATTTGGATCTTCAGTCCCCATGGCAATAGCTTCTCAAATCCTGAAAATAACAATGTGCACAGCTATTTTGACTGAATAAACCAGATGCCACCTATGCATAAGGCTGAACGTAACGGTGTGTGCTTGTGGGGAGAGGGTTTCATTTCAGTCATGAAAGTAAACAGCAATTTTCTAAGTGCACATAGAGGTATGCTCTGCTTGGTCAGACGTGTCAAGTGAGAGAGTGACATTTTTATATTGTCACTTTTTAAAGCAGATCTGCATTCACCCCTTTGAATGGCTTTCTAATGATACCTGGTGTGGTGTACGGGAACCTGTAAGGCATCACTCTTCCCAGCAAAGAACTGCTGGAATGGCGCCATGGAAGAAGAGAGGGAGAAAAATATATTTTAGGTTAATTTTGGATAATTGTATGTTCCCCCTTTGAACTGGAGCTGTTAATCAAAATGGGAAGCCTTGTGAGTTGTTTTGGTTAAGAATAGAAATCTGTTTTCATCTTTGGTGCTGCCTTAGGTGTTGGGAGATAATGTGCGATGGAGGAAGAATCAACTACACAGTAAGTTTCTTTACTCACTTTAAGTAAAGAATGGCTTTCTGCCATTCTGAGGTACCTTGATTTGGTCCTTTGAGGGTGTTCCAGCAGGACTGTGACTGGATGAGTCTCTCCCTGCAGGCCACCAGGTAACACATGGACTTTCTCTCCTGGTTGCCCAACTCTGCATCACTCCTGGAGCCTGCCTCCTGTGTGATCCCTACACAGGAATGCCAGGAGCTGGCAGGCACAGAGTCCCTCAGGAAGTTGGGCACCATTTACCATTGATGCTCACCTGCTGGCTGGTATTCAGCTGCTCACAGTCTCACCCAGGTTGTTGTGTGGAGGGTGCTGAGACAGCTGGACCCAAACAAAGCTTTATTCACAGAGTCTCTAGCTGCTTACTTGCATTGATTTCAGAGATAACAGCTACTCTTTGGGAAAGGTAAAAAAATGAAAGGAGAGAAACAGAAGGGAAAGAAAAGCTCACCCCCAGCTGAGAGGAGAAGGTACAGGAGGTCTTCAGAGGAGAGTCCTCCCCTAAGCATCCCCTCTGCTGACATCTGTCACCTCTGCAGACAAATTTCCCATGGTAAGTATATAGGGGTCTAAGGGGTTTTTTTTGACCCACTCAAACTTACTGCTGGTTGGACTCGATCTTAGAGGTCTTTTCCAATCTAAATGATTTTATGATTCTATAAATGGTGATATGGTTCTATGATTTTGTTGTGTTCTCTAATGTAAGCTGAGTGCAATAGCCCAGGAATAGGAAGAGAGATGGAAAAGGAAGGTGATTCTCATGCTGGTGGCCATTACTTTTCATGGCAGACTGTCATAACAGGGCTTGCAGGTGCAGGGCTGTGGCAATAAGACAAAACCAACATGAGTTGCATGGGGGTTCAAGAGATCCCAGCAGCATGGCAGGAAGCAGTGAGGAGCCTGCAGAGCTCCAGACAGGAGCTTTTCATGTTGCTCAGGCTGAGGCACTTCAAGCTCTGCTCAACCCAGAGCAAAGCTGTGGCATGGCTGAGAAGCACACACAGCTGGGAAACACTCCCAGTTGGAGCTGTACAACTCTAAATTGTCTCTTTTTATTATCACAACCAGCAGAGCGGATGATGACAACAACTCGCTACGATGACATCTCGCCAGCTGCGAGCGAGCTTGCTTAAAGGCAAGTGTCCTCAGCCCCTTGCTTGACTCTCACTGGCCAGCTGGAGCAAGGGCATCCCAAGCATCCCATGGGACTTGGGTGAGGTGACTAAGGCTTCATGGCTCACTGGCCAGGATGGGGCAATGGCAGGTGCTGCTCTGGACTTGCCAGGACCCTGCTGGAGGAGACTGGGGTCCATTAACTCCAAGCTCAGCATGGGGCATCTGGCTGCAGCTGGGACACATCACTGCAGATGACTGCCATTCCTGTCTCCAGCATCCACCAATGGATGCTGTCATCCTGGGCAGGGACCTCCAACCCACTGGTAAAACAGATTCACCAGCTGCTGTTTTCCAACAGTGGGAATTGAGCTAAGCCAGTCCTGAGTTTGGCCTTGTCTTCAGGGTGAGCCAGGGAGGGATTTTTCAGCTTTCTTCAGCTGTGCAAGGAAAAGGGAGAAGTAATGGGCAAGCAAGGAATGACTGTCAAGGTAAAACAAAAAGCAGGCAGGGGCAAGAAAAGGCAGGACAATAAAGAGAGG
>VZTF01003048.1:658231-689286 GCA_013397755.1 Cnemophilus loriae | reverse complement strand
AGAGGAGAGGAGAAAGGGCAAAAGGAGACTAATAAGGAGTGCTGTAGTTCCTACTTCACTGCTTGTCTCCAACAGTAGATTTAAAGTGCAACCTCAAGCAGTATGAGTGTTAGCAATGCTCTATCTAAGCTAAAGCATGATGATGACAACATAGCAGGAACAAAAAATGTGAGTGTGAAGTAATTGAGAGGGGAGGGAGCCTTTTGCAAGCAATTGTTTGGAGATAGTTTTATGATGATTCAATGCAGTTGATCTAAAATCTGGCTCAGTTGAACTGGGTGTCAGCCAGCCTGGTGTGGCTACTAAAATTTAGCTGAAATTGGTATTTTGCACCAATTGTTTTAGGTGAGGAGAGGGGTGCTGCCTTTTGGGCTGGCATCCCTCCTGCCAGCCCCAGGCACAAGGGCTGGTTCTGCTCCCCAAGGCCCCTGCCATGTGCCAGTATGGGTGGTTGGCAGGCTTGTCATGAACCAGGTCAGAGAACTGATCCATGGGAAAAAGAAAAAAAGGGAGAGAGGTGTTTGTGGTGGTCTTTTTTCTTTTCCCAGGCTGTTTGTCCTGCCCTCAGCTAGCTACTAAGTAAGAAACCACCAGGGCCTCCCAGAAACCCTCCAACTAACCTGCAGCAACATGGTTCAATATTTCCCCAGCTGCCAAGGTAAATACAAGCAGTGAGGGAAAACAACAGCGGTAAACCCCAAAACCCTGCAAGCCTCCTTCATCCACTTTCAAAACTGGCAGTGACAGGGGCCTCTGTCTGGGGGAAATGCTGGGTGGGTCCCCTCAGAAACCCCCTTGGCAGACCCATGTGCTCCCTCCTGCCCCTCGGCAGGACCGCTGCTCGCTTTATGAAATGCTGAGCTGCACATCACCACGTCCCTTGTCAGCACTCGGCAAGCTCATATTAAAACAAGAGGGAGGCCAAGTGGATGAGAAACTGAAAGCCTCCCTGCTGGCTACGGGGAATTCCTTCCCTGGCAGAAAATCAGTGCCAGATCTACCAAAATTCCTGCCAGATTCCTCTTCTTCCACATAATAAATGAGAGTTCAGATAATTATCTCGGTGCCACAGATTTTAATTTTTTTAAACAGTGTTGCATAGAGCATACTTGGTGAGTCCCTGTCATTGCTCTGTCAGTGTAAAAGGAATAGGGCTTCCTTGTGTTTGAAGAGATAACAGTGCTCCAGGCTACAAAAGATAACTATGCTTTTTAATTGAATCTTACAGCCATGACAGCAGTGCAGGGGGTCTCTGCTGCAAATATGCTCAACCTGCATTGAATGATGGCTGTAATATCTGAAACCTGGTAGGTTGCTTTGGGGAAAGTGCCAGAATAAGCATCTTTTGCTTACTACAGAATCTCAGAAGACTGAGATGCAGTCAGATGTAAATACCTGGTTTGGTAGATAACACATTTGGGGTTCTGTTCAGACTCTCACTAGGTGCTGGTGGTGGTTTGCTAGTAATTACAGTTAAATTTTTGAGTGGTATCAAACACTGGGAGATACATTTTGGTCCTAAAGCTGGAGGGGAAATCCTTGCAGATTATGAGGAGGAAAGAAGACTGTTCACTCTTCACCTTACTTTTACATTTAACTTTTACATTTAACAGTTATGACAAAAATTATAAGATTTCTGTGCAGAGCATTAGAAAGCTGTGTTGGTAGGGACCAGAGTAAAACATGATTACATTTTTTAAATCTAGTAGAAATGCAGTGCAGGACAAAAAATGCAGCTGTTAAAACTTCACCTCTTAGACATATTTGACCAATATACACTTTATTTGGAGCTATAGTTTTTGGATGTTACTTATAGCATTAAAAAAGTAACAAATCCCTCATAGTGAGTATTATTTAGCATGCACATTTCAGTTCACTCCGCAAAAGGATGCCGAGAAGTGAAACAATGAATTAGAGGGCAGATGCCTTTCATCAAGTGTCCTTAATTGGCACCCAGGTTGCATTTCTGGCAGATCAGCAGGAGACCTCTGCAAAGGGCAGTCACGGTGATGAAAGATGCCACAGTGATGGGCATGTGAAACACCAGCAGCAACCTGGATAACTGTCACAAGCACAGGTCCAAGCCAGTCTATTGCAGCAGTGATTTTTCAAAGTGCCATCCCTGCCCATGGCTCCAGGAACAGCTTTTTAACTCACATATGAGAAGCTAAAAAATGGGGAGGAGAACCACGGCAGATGCCTGCTGCTAACAAAGCAAGGGCCACAAGTTGGGCTGCTTCAGACCTAAATTGGCTGCCACCTTTCCTTTCCTGCACACCCTTCAAAATAATGGGTAATGCTGTGTCCGTCCCTTTCTGCCCCATGGGTTTTAATTACAGTTTGTCTCTGAAGGCACAGTGTCTGCTCTGCTCCTCGATCTGCCGTGAACTTGATGACACCAGGGACCCTTTTTTGTCACTTTGGCAGACCTCACACAGTCACCATTCTCATCTACAATGGTTTTTTTTGCAGGATTCAGCAAACTCATGCCCTGGTCCTACAAATTGCTTCTCAAGGAGCAGGGAGCCAACACACGGAAGTGCAAAGAACCCAGTTAGGGAGCAAGTAATTAATTTTCCAAATATCTTCTTTTGTCTTTAGATTTAGCAGGCCTTGTAAAGGCATGGCCAACCAGTTTAGTTACACTTGGGTCTCTTCATGGTGAGTTTGGCTGGTTGTGGGGTTTTTTATGGACCACTCTGAAGGGTCTCCATAGGAATTTTCCCCAGGAAATGCAGGAGTGGCTTTGTCACTACTGGACTGTTGCTTTTCCCTTGCCTACCTTTCCTTTCTCCAACTTGTCCTTGAAATGATGGGGGCTATATGTAAGAAATTACATGCTCTGGCAAAAAACCACCTGATCTCGACTCAGCTTACCCAGATCAGAAGCAGATTTAAGCCAAATCACGAGAGGATCCCCTCTGCTTTTGGTATTGATTTAAATCGGGGAGATTAAAGATTAAATCATCTTTTTTAGCCACTGCCAGCCTGCCTGAGCAAGGAGCTTGGGTGGTATGGGCTGCACCCGTCACCTTCAGCCTCTTAACACAGATGCACACACTCTGGAGTCAAAGACTTTAAATATCTTTGACCCAGCAGAAAAGCACATATAAACCACAAAATTATTGGCCATGAATCACAAATACATTATTTTAAAGACGAGTGACCTTGAAAATTGCTGAGGGATGCGAGTCATCCTCTTAAAATTCTCCGTGGCTCTTGGCGCAACGCGGAATGAAAAGGTGAAACGAGCGGCGACGCTCGCTGAATTGTACACCAAAGCGGCTTCGCAACGGCGCGACTGCCTCGCTGCCCGAGTGTCTCCTGGTGACAGACACGGCAAACTGCTGACCACGTCGGATTTGAGGTGAGCCCACGGAGTTACGGAATCACGCAATATTCTGAGCTGGAAGGGGCCCACAAGGATCATCAAGTCCAACTCTTAAGAGAGTGACCCATATGGGGGTCAAACCCGCAACCCTGGTGTTGTTGGCGCCATGCTTCAACGAGCTGAGCTAATCCCAGGGAAGACATTGGAAAGCAGGACTTGTTTCTGGTGCACAGCAAACATCAGTGTGTCTGGGAAAGAAAGCAGGGAAAAGCTACTGTATGTTTGCACATCTTCTTTGGGTGACAAAAAATGAAGTCATACAAAAATCACACCGGTTTACTGTAATTTGATAACTATGTGCTATCTCTTATCTTCAGTAAGCTGAGAACTTGTGGTTTACCCGAAAGAAAAGGATCTTCTCTAGGTATCCACACTGCCATAGATTAACATTCTTCTTCAGATGCTGCCCTAAAAAGCGTTATCTTCTCCTCCCAAGTTTTCTCCCCATGAGCACTGGTGCCTCTGCCCAGGCAGTGGCTCCAACTGCCCAGGTCGCCAGGCAGGACATGGATCACGGAGCCCATCCCAGGTCCCCAGCAAAGTCACCCTGCCGTCAGAAGAGGGGGCATGGCCTGGGCTGTGTCTCTGCCTGCATGCATCTCTCAGCTGCCTGGATAAACCTATCAGCTCAGAGTTGTGTAATGTGTTTCCTTGATGGATCATTCTATAAAATCACCGAGAGATCCTGAGGCAGCCTGACACCTGTAATCGGCTGGAGGAGCAGATATTGCTTTGTAAGGCGACTTGGCAGCAGAAGGCAGGGTATTTTTCCCTCACGCTTTTTCTCTCTGCCTGTTCACAGCAGGTTATTTGACAATTTTTTAAACTGGCTAGAGAGTAATTGTTTTTCTTTTGAGTAAACCCAAGTTGAAATGAAAGAAAACTCTGTGATCTTAAGGCTATGGGGTAGAAGGGAGGAGGAGAGGGCAAGGCTGTGTAAAATTACACTGAGAAAGTCACAGGGATTTAACTGCTTACAATCCCATTAGGCTTGTGCTGAAGAAGGCGAATCTGGTTTAAGCTGGAGGAGGGTTTCCAAAACCTCTGCCATCACAGGGAGCCTGGAGCAACTCCTGCCTGGCTGATGCTTACAGCAGACACTGAGTACTTGCTGGAGTGGCAGCTACTGCCCTGCACTGCCTTGCTCGTTCCCATGGCCAGTCCCCCCATCCTGTCCCAATCACAGTTATTTGGATGCAATAGAGCATTGCCCCAGAGCTGGCAACCTCCACCCCAAGGATTTACTGTAGTGTCTTGTCCTCTGCAGTGTGCCAGGGAAGAGGGCCAAGCCTCTGGGGTGCCCAGTTTTGGGCCAACATGGTAGCCTGGGATGTGTCATGTTGGCTGCAAGGCCCCGCACAGCTGTCCCCAAAGAGCACTGCTGTGGCCTGCTGCAAAGGGAGATGATGGGCAGAGCTCGAGTCTTACGGGAAAACATGAGTTCCTGAGATGATGTGATGGGTCATGCCAGGTCCCGAGACATCGGGTTGGGTGAGCTCTGACAGGTTTGTGCAGGTATGAGGAACATCACTGCTCCTGTAGGGCTGTGGGTTTCATACCAAGAGCCAGCCCAAAGCAAGATGTCGGGCTGTGGAGTGGCAGGTTAATCCCTTGTGGGATCTGAGATTGCACAAGTTATTTGGGAAGCTGAACGCTGAACTCAGGTGGAATCAGTTGTGCCAAAGGAACTGGAGTCAGCCCTCATTTCAGCAACACCACACTGTAGTGCTCATTTCTTCCAAGGAAGAAAAATCTCTTTGAGCCTGGATAACCTAACATCAATCAGTACTGGAGTGTTTGATTTAATACCTGTTTACTATTTTACTTTAAATATTTTAAAATAACCAGCTAGGAAGTTATTTGTATCTTTTTCACATCCAAATTGCAGGAACACAATACTTCTGCACTGATGAAGCTGTAATTTAAACTGTTAGTTAATTCTTTCTCAATATTAACATTCCAAGAAGCAAAACAAGTATCAAGGCAAAAAGCAAAACGGCTGCGTGAAGAATATTTACACTATCATTTGCCATATGTTAGTCAGTCTTCAAATGGCCATCACCATCCTCATTTTATGCATATTATGATTAATCATTAGCTGTTTGATGTTCATCTTCAGGAATGCCCTGAGCTTATTTCTGAGGCTTCCCTCACACAATTGATATGTCCTGAGGAGTTAATTGCTATGAAATTCAGCTACAGATGATGCACAGAAAATTTCAGAGAATATGGAAAATAACTTCAAAATTAACAAGGGATAAAGATAAGAAAATGTGGGGTGGGCAAATCAACATTTGGTGATGATAAGACACTTTTGTTAGTATTTTATTGCGACTTTCTGTTCTGGACAGAGTACAGACTTTAGATGTCCTTGTTAGTATGTCTGCATGCTTCAGAAAGCAGAAATTGCGAAACACTTCTGTTTTGATTCTTACATTTTCCTCTCTCACTCTGTTTAGGGGCTTCATCTCCCTGTACTATCTTGAGCAGCCTTAGGACAGGAAGGTTAGGTTGGCACAGCTCGCTGCCCTCTCAAGGCTCAAAATGAAGATAAAAACCCTTCTTAGATACCTGGATTTATTCTTGCTTCTTACAGCTCAGCATTTTTGCTGATTTAGCACAGGTGAGCACATAGAACCACAGAATTGTTTGTCTTGGAAAAGGCCTCTTAAGATCATTGAGTCCAACTGTTAATCCAGTACTGCCAAGTACACCACTAAACCATGTCCCCACTTGCCACATCTGCACACCTTTTAAATACCTCCAGAAACAGGGACTCCACCACTTCCCTAGGCAGCCTGTTCCAATGCCTGACAACCTTTTCAGGAAAGAAATTCTTCCTAGTATCCAATCTAAACCTCTCCTGGTGCAACTTGAGGCAATTTCCTCTCGTCCTTCACTAGTTGCTTGGGAGAAGAGACTGACCCCCCTACCTGGCTCCACCCTCCTTTCAGGCAGTTGTAGAGAGTGATAAGGTCCCCCTTGAGCCTCCTGAAGCTTGGAGAGGGTTTAGACTTGGGGACATGGCATCAATGCATGTCACACACCTAGAAAGCAGAGGCATCAGGAGCCAGTGACCTGCAGCCCAGCCAAGCCCTCCCTGGAGGGGTGCTGCTGGAGACCTGCTTTGGGTGATGGTTCATCGTGCTGAGCACAGCTTCTTGTCCCAGTGAACGTGGTCATCCTCCCGTCATGGCCAGGCCTGGGCTACCAGAAAGTTACCTTAAACTGCAGAGGAACAGCTTCAGACAGCAGCAAGGCAGGTAGGCTGGGGAAGCACCTTCTCCCCTCACATAAGGAGTGCAATTTAAAGCAAAGCCCTGAGCCTGTGTTTGCTAAAGGTCTCCTGACTCATTTGCACTGAAGCTTCTCCGAGACCCCCTCTCCATCCCCATCTGCAGTACCTGAACCACAGGCGTCTGCCTCTGGGCACAGGCTTCTCTTCTTGGACATATGTGAAAATGCTAGTCTGAAAAATGTCTTATTTGGGCTAAAACCAGTGGCTCAAGTACATTGTATAGCCACAATATACCTTTATAAATGTAAAGAAATGCATATAGTATAGAAATATAGATTTGTGTTCATTGTGTAGTATATAATACTAATAATATCTATTTCATATATAAATGCTCTACATGTGTATATATAGATTTATATAATCTATATAAATTTTGTCTATATGGAGACATTATATGCAAAATATGTATTTGTCTATTGTAGCTTTTGCATTTTATGTACCTAGTGTTGCACTTTCCCTTCAGTTGTGGGTGGAGAGGCTTTGACGCTGTGCTGGGTGCATCTTTGAAACACAGCATGCAGAAAGGGAAACACAGCCCAGCTCCAATTGGACTAATCCACCCTGAGTGATGCTCCAAATTCCTCCTGTAAACGTTGCTTTGAGGTTTCGATAGGAGAGAGGCCGAGGTTTGTGGAAGAGGGGGCCAGCTCCCTGCAGAAGGGACTGGTGTTTTTGCAATGCGTTCCTGGCAGAAGGAGAGAAGGGAGCAATGGTGAGTCTGCATGTCCACGCAGTGGGGTCCTGGGTGCTGGAAGTGCTCAACCCACGCTGGGAGGCACAGATGAAGAAGAAGAAAAAGGGTGAGGGAAGATGCCAAGGGAGGTTTGAGCATGCTGAGGCTTGGGCAGGGATGGATTGCTGGTGCTACAGCTCATCTGCCACAGGACACTGTGGGTGCTGGAGACTTGGCAGATGTGCCAAGGGGAAAGTGACCATGCAAAGTTTGGGGCTCCTTGGAGATGACCAGGCTGCGCCCCCTGGCATCTAGGAAGCAAGATTCCTCCTCAGTCAGGTCAATACTCCTAAAGCAACAAAAAGGTGTTGGTTTTGTTCTGGGTCAGAACAGAGAGAGGAAAAAACTTAAAAACCTGGAAATATTTGTGACAAGCCCCCTGTTCTCGCAAGGGAAGTGATTCCCTTCCCAGTGGGAAGCACGCAGTGGTGGTGCATGTGCAAGAGGCACACTCAGCAGCACATCCTTGTCCTGCTCAACTGCAGAACTCACATGGGGTCTGCCCCTGGGCAGAGTGTGGCCAGGAAGGGCCAGATCTGGTCCTAGATAGCCCACCTGAGCTGTGCTGCTGCGAGCAGAGGGAAGCCATCTGGCTGGGATGGGGGGAGAGAGCCTGTGGCTGCTGTGCCATGTGTGAGGTTCCTGTCTGCCATGTAGAAGCTTGGCTGTGTGAGCTGTTTAGAAGAGCTCTGCCGTGCTTGGAGGGAAAGAGCAATTATCTGCCCTGCCAGTGAGTTCTCGGGTTTATGTATAGCCCCACGCCTTGCCCTAAACAAGCTTCAATGCAGAAATTGCAAAGCTGAAGAGATCCTCTGCAATTAGGGGAGAAGACATCCCTCTTTCAGCTAACACGAGAAAAAGAGCCGAATGAAACCCTGCATTGTTAATGTGCTCCAGCTTAGTCAGTGGGGAGGGTAATAAACAAGGCAGACTTGGTTGGGATAAAAAAAGCGTTGAGTATGGTGAGATTATGAAACAATAGGTACTGATAGAGAGGCAGCACAGAGCCAGCCGCAGAGCAGAAGCTTTACTGAATGCCTGGGTTTGAATGAATCCTAATGATAATCACGGGCTACATGGCAATTTGTTTAAATAACGTGCCTCCTGCTTCCTCCCAGCCCAGCAGAATGAGTCCGTACATGTTAATTGCTTCATTTTGAAGAGAAAGCTCCTCTCTGTGTGGCAATATTATATATTTCATTTTTGCTGTTTATTTACTCTGCCCTTCTCCAAGCCTTTTGCTGTCTATGAAGGCATCTGCTGCTGTCATTTTGTATTTCAAACAAAGGTGTTTGCATAGAAGCTCTGAAGTGGTTACAAGGAATCTCTCAAGGAAAAATGGAAAGGACTGATTGGATGAGTGAGATTTCAGGAGGGATGAGGAGCTCTTGAGCCAGCCTACAGGTCACCAGTAAGAACCCCTGCACCACAAGTCCTCTGAGCCTTGTGAAGGGTTGGGACAGGCTGCAGCTTGACCCTCTCTCAAGAGCCCTGCTCCTTTCCGAGCAAAACACTGGCGTGAAGGCTGAAGCACACCCAGGAATGTATCACTTACGATTAACATCAACTGCACTCACCGGGCATGCTCACTGGAGAGCCTGGCATGCTTATGGTTTATCAGAGAGCAATCACACTAATAATAATAATAATAATAATAATAATAATAATAATAATAACAACAACAATAATAATCTGGAATTTTAGCAAGATTCCTCACTGATTATGTTCCATTTCATCACTGGAGCAGAAGCAAACTCTGCTGCTACCAGCAGCTGCACTACTATAGTACTGGTGGGAGCAGAAGCAGAGGCAGTAGCACCTTTCTGGGCATCTATAGCCAGGCTGCTTGGTGCTGCTGCTGAACTTAAACCCTGACCCTTCTCTTCTCTCCCTGCCCTCATTCAGTTTCCCCCAAGAGTGTTTCCTGAAGGGTGATTAAACCATTATTGCTACAAGTTTTTTGTCGCGTCTTTAACATCCAAAGAGGACCAGAGAATTCAATCTCAGCTGCTTTTGCAGCACAGTAGTTTATAGGTGTGAATTAGCATCCTCTAAGTTGAATTTCCTCTCACGTGGCCTTTGTTCCCATCTGACTGTGAGTCCATCGTCTCCTGCAGACTGCTACATTAGCTCATTTAATTTACACAGGTTTTAAAAACGGTTTTCACAAGGGTCATCTAAAAATGCGGTTGTGAAGGTCACCCTATTCCAAAACAGCCTATTCCCCAGAATACATCCCACCAAAGCTTGCTGACTAAAATGCCACTACTGCACTGTGGGATACTTACGAAGGGGTTACAATTATTAGAAAAATTCATTAGAATATACTGGAAAAAAAAAGCAGGAATGCCTTTTGAAAATGCAAAGAGCGTTGCTAATAGCTAATTTTGCAGGTCTTACAACCTATCTGAAAACAGCAGGATTGCTATTTGTTTCCTGCAATTAAAAAAAAAAACAAAAGAAGCTTTTTTTTCTTCATTAACATCATTAAGGGCATTAGAAAATATTTCAACAGTGACATATCCAAATGGCACAAAGTACCCATATGAAATAACATTTATGACTATTAAATATTATTTAGAATAATCTCTTTATGCTGGGTAGGGCATGTTGCTATGGCCCCACAAGATGCCACAGAGGAAGGTGTGCCTGGGAGGAGCACTGCTTGGAGAACAGATGAACCTTGGGCCTTGTGCTATTTGGCTGCTGCAGCCTCATGTAGCAGCAAAGTGCTGGTGAAAAAGCAAGTCCCTGCTCGTTGCTGTCACTCACCATCCCCTTGTGAAGCTGGCATGAAGAATCCTACTTCCAGATAACTCCCAGGCTGGCCTCTGCCTGCACTGAAGGAAAAATGCTTGATGTCATTGTACAGGTGACTAGGTTGGGTCCAGAAACTCATTACCGAGATCAGCTCCTTTCTAGCTACAGAACTGAAGGTAGTCCACAGAGATGGATCATCACATATCCTGCACAGGCCCAGTCTTCAGACTGTATTGAAAAAATATATAATCAATTTTGGTTCCAAGTTTTAAAAAGCTTTTAACTACAACTAATCATAGAATCACAGAATCACAGAATATGGAGTTGGAAGGGATGCACAAGGATCATAGAGCCCTGCACAGGACATCCCAAGAGTCACACCACATGCCTGAGAGCATTGTCCAAATGCTTCTTGAACTCTGTCAGGCTGGTGCCATGACCACTTCCCTGGGGAGCCTGTTTCAGTGCCCAACCCCTCTCTGGGTGAAGAAACTTTTTTGAATCTCCAACCTAAACCTCCCCTAACACAACTTCAGGCCATTTCTGAAGGTCCTGTCACTGGTCGTGAGAGTGAAGAGATCAGTGCCTGCCCCTCCACTTCCTCTCATGAGGAAGCTGCAGACTGCAATGAGGTCTCGCCTCAGTCTCCTCCAGGCTGAACAGACCAAGTGACCTCAGCCACTCCTCATACAGGTTCTTCTCAAGGCCCTCCACCACATTCGTAGCCCTCTGTTGGACACTCTCTAATAGCTTAATGTCTTGTTTATATTGTGGCAGCCAAAACTGCACACGGGACTTGAGGTGCAGAGCCCAGTGCAGAGCAGAGCGGGACAATCCCCTCCCTTGCCCGGCTGGCCATGCTGTGCCTGATGCCCCCCAGGACAGGGTTGGCCCTCCTGGCTGCCAGGGCACTGCTGGCTCACATTCAACTTGTCATTGACCAGGACCCCCAGGTCCCTTTCCTCAGTGCTGCCTTCCAGCNTCCCTTTCCTCAGTGCTGCTTTCCAGCCTCTCAATCCCCAGTCTGCCCGTACATCCAGGGTTGCCCCATCCCAGGTGCAGAATCCAACACATTCCCTTGTTGAACTTGATATGGTTGGTGATTGCCCAGCCGTCTAATATGTCAAGGTCTCTCTGCAGGGCCTCTCTATCCTCAAGGACAGCTCCTCCCAATTTAGTGTTGTCAGCAAACTTAGTATCCCTTCCAGCCCTGCGTCCGAGTATTTAATGAAGATGAGGAAGCCCCGTGGAACCCCGCTAGTGACAGGTCATCACTCTGAGGTCACCCCATTCACTGTAACCCTGTGTACCTGACCCATGAGCCAGCAGCTCACCCATTGCAAGGCGCGTTTATCCAGCTGTGTGCCGGACATTTTATCCAGAAGGATACTGTGAGAAACAGTATTGAAAACTTTGCCGAAGTCCAAGATTACATCCAGGGGCCTTCTGAGATGAACTGGATGGGTTACCCTGTTGTAGAAGGACGTCAGGTTTGATAAGCAGGACTTCCCGCTCATGAAGCCATGCTGGCTGTGACCAATGTCTATGTCACCCAGGTGTTTTTCAATACCTCCCAGAATAATCTTTTCCATGATTTTACTGGGACTGGAGTGAGACTGACAGGCCTGTAGTTTCTGGGGTCCTCCTTCTTGCCCTTCTTGAAAATCAGGACAATGTTCGCCAGCTTCTGGTCAGCCGTGGGACCTCTCTAGATTCTCAAAACTGCTCAAAAATCATTGAGAGAGGCTTTGCAATGACATCAGCCAGCTCTTTGAGGATTCTTGGATGCAAGTTCTCAAAGGATGCGATCGCACCTATGTTTAAATCTCTCTTTTTTTTGGTTTTTGGTTTGTTTCCACCTATACACTGAAAAAACCAGATACTTACCAGGGAAGAAGAGGTGGTTTTATGTGGCTGACAAGACAGATGGATGCATTACATGTCCTACCAGGGGAGCTCTGCAAATCTGGCAGGCAGCTTGCCTCTGCTACTGTTTGAGATGAAGGATGTGGCTTCTTGAAACTGGAATGAAGAACTTTTACTTTCTCGATAGATTGAAAAGCAAAATTACTTCAGTTGTAGGACCTCGCCTCCTCATTGTTTTCATTCTTCCAGTACTGGGTAATCCCCAAGCCTCCTTCTTTCCTTGCGAAGTGTGGAAGCAGATACTCTATCCAAAAGGTTTTAGTAATGTAACTTATGTCCATGAAAAAGGGGGAAATACATTATTATGTCAAAGTACCTGTACATGCCATCCTGAATTACACCTCTGTGTTTCAGACGAAAACTCCAGCTTCTTCCCAAAACTTGTTGCCTTTTTCTTGAATTCTTGAATCTTCAATAGAAAAGGCATGTACAGACTCGACTTTAGGCTTCTGTCTAGAAAAAGAAGACTTTTTTTTTCTTTCCTCATTCCCCTCAGAGCCAACATCACTACCAATCATACTTTTTCCCCAGTGTTTTGCAGCAGTTCTTTTCCCTGGTCTGGACAGCTCATGGGATTTTATGGAAGTCTGGTGCCAGCACAAGGAAGAAGATGAGCAGGGCCAGCCTTATTGGTGCCAACGTGGACTTTTAAGTCAATCATATGACTATTTCTTGAGTCTTTCCAAAGGCCTTGAAATTCCTGCACAAGTGCTATAGGCCCTTTCATTTCCTACACCACAGGATAGGAGTGACTCAACAAATGCATGCTACTCCTACTCAGGGGAGCAGCACCCTCTGACACCCCAGGTGTCTTTCCCAAGTTTTCCAGCTTGGGAAAGGGGAAAATGCAGTTTTGCTGCCAGTTGGCATCAACCAACCATTGTCTCATGGCACCATCCAGGTTCATTATGCAATTAAAGCTGGTTTGCAATGCATTTTAGGCAATTATCACATGAATTTTTAGTGTCTCAACATTGTGCTGTGTGGGGCACTGCTTTCAGGATTTGGTATCTTGCTGCAATATGGGTTTGGATAAAAGACTGGGAGAGAGCACAGGTAAGAGTTGCTGATAAAGGCCAGCTTTTCAAACTCATACAGACTGAAAATAAAAAGCCTTGCGAAAGTTCTCCTGATTAAAACAAGGAAAGGCCTTGATGAGACATACTGAGCAGAAGCTGTGCCTAGAGTTCTACCGATTACTGGTTTACGCTGGTGTGTAAATGCACTTTTCCTGGGATCAGAATACCTCATGGGCTTCGTGACACGGCCATGGTATACCTGGATTTGTGTAACCATGTTTCTGGAGGAAGCTGTCCTCAATTTAACCTGGTGTTACTGAGAACATGTATATGGAAAAAGAAGGGAAAGGAAGCCCACACTGGGCACAAGAGGATAGCTAGCTGGGTGGCCAGCTGTGTCTGGATCAGGGGTTTGTTTTCAGGCTTCTTGCAGGCCAGCTTTGACTAGTCCCACATGCAGTTCTCTAGGTGCCATCTAGGTACAGCTCTGCTCAACCACTGCAACGGTGACACCTTTGTAAATGGCCAAAGCAGGTGAGAGATCAGGATTTGTGCTTATTCCTCTCCTCAGAGGATAAAGAAAACAGAGACAGGTGAAAGCAAGTACTGGGCCTAGGTAGGGTATCAAACTAACTAGGGGAATGTGTTAGATATGTTTTCAGGAGCATGTGGACACAAAGAAGTGTAGTCTGGCTGCAGGCCAGCACAACACCATACGAGGACAAGATCATGCAGCCCAAGAGAGGAACTGGGCAGCAAACGCTGAAGCTTAACTTAGTCGAGTTGCAGAATGACTCCAGGCTCTAGGAGGAGTCCAAGCCACTGAGCAATTCACCAGTCAAGCTAACATCAGCAGCTGCAGATCCTTCCACATCAATGCAACAGGGCTTGCACTGGTGTAAATCATGTACGTCACTAGATTCAGACACAGGAAAATAAGGAAGGAAGAGAAACAAAGGGCAGAAACAGAGATGGCTCTAAAAGGGAACTTTCTTATAGACCAATCCTCAAAGCAACAATCAGGCACTGACAATAAGGCACAGCTATGCAGTTCATTGCTACACAAGGTCACAGTTTACCTTCCCCCACAACCGCCCGCAGTGGGAGGCTCATTGTGGAGCGACGGATGCAGAGCTGAATTGACAGCCAAACCTGGGGGATCTGGCTGTTTCCCCAGGATGGATCTGACATCCCTGGCTCTTAGGATGGAGACAAAGGGTGATGGAACAGAAATATTATGATTGCCATTCCACAGAGGAGAACGAATAGCAGCATCGTCAAGGCTATCTGCACGACAGGGCGGCTTTATCAGCTCTGGAGTAGCAATGTGCTAGCCTGAAAAGCATGTCTGGCGAGGACAGAGCTATTTCAGTAAAACTGGAATTTTTTTTTTTTTTTTTTTTAAGCAGTGTAACACCCTCCTGAATGCAGTGAGCAGTGATGCAGCTACAAGCAATGTTTTTGACAGTTTAACACTCACTAGCTCAGAAGCTCCTTCCCACTTGCATGGCTGTGTTAGCTGGGGATATCAGCCCTTCCCTCTCCTCACTGACAGAGCTGGCCTGCTTCACCTGATTGAGACTTTCTGTGTGACCTGGGACAAAATACTTAGGATAGAGTTTTACCAGAGCCTTGCTGGCATGGGCAAGGTGTGCTTTCCCACCAGCTACCTCCTTCTTTCCCACCCCACCATGACAGCAGCAGCACCAGCAAACGCAGAAAATGCAGAGGATTTCGGTTTTGTCCTCACCATTTGGTCCAGCTCTGGCTCCTCTCCCCGGAGCCCCAGTTTTCAATGTGCTTATGCTATTGAGAAGCCTCGAGGCAGCTCTGTTTGCTTCCTTATCCCAACCAGCATGGCTCTGCAAGGAAGACCTCCAGCAATACGTGGAGAATAGGAAAAAAGGCCATCTGTCACTAATGCTCACTCTGTCTGAGGAAATAATTCAAGCAGCATCAGCAGAGATCTTTTGCTGCGTGACATGCATCTCCCACAGGGACTTTAGCTGACAGGATTATGGTGACCATCGCTTTTTGAATAGAGACAAAGTTTCCCAGAATTTGGGAACTGTCAGCCTGCAACAAATAAATGGCTGGTGTACCACTTATTTTAACACTAGCGGGAAAATCAGCTGTTAGAGCAGATGAAAAAAAGATTACAAATTGAGAGACAATTGAAGAAATTGAATATAAGCAACCCAATCCTTTCCTAAAGAAATATCTGGGAAAATACAGACCCTTAAGATAATTAGATGACCCTCCCTTTACTGTAACATCTGAAGGTGTGTTCACACTCCCTACTCGAGGAGCTTAATTTAGGAGTTACAACTACTACATTCAAATTAGTCATGAGTGACTCAGACTGCTCAGACTTGATTCCTCAGACAATGGAGAGATGGAGTTGTGACAGCCATTAGGGTACAAGCAGTTGGAACACGGCCTTGGCTGCCTCACCTTCCTTCGATGTGTTCTCCTGACATCCCTCCGAAGCGGGAAGCGCTATTTCCATCCTACACGCAGCAAAAGATGACTTCGTCTGGAGCAAGCTACCAACTTGCATGAAAAATGCCTCTTCCACCAGCTTATCTCGATTTTGCCAGCATTTACTTTGGCCAAGAGCAGCACTTTTTCCACACAAAATCCTCACGGAACTACTGTGACCATTATCCAGTATAATACTTGTTCACTTGTGAAAAGGTCATAAGCTGTCCTATACCGAGTACAGATATTTTAAGGCAAAGGGGAATTTAGAGTTCTCAACAATGGGGATTTTAACATGCACTGTTTGCCAATATAATGAGCACATCCAAGAAAAATGACTTAAGGTTTCATGTTTCCTGAAGCTAGGAAGTGTCTTGTCTACTAAACATGCCAGAGTTTTCCATGGGTGTGACTTGGCTTCAATTTTTGCTCTCCATATATTATCTTGAATTAAATTGCAGGCACACTGCAACTAAATACATATACACAAAGATATAAACTCTTTTCTTGGCATGCTCTGGAATTAAGGAATAGTGACCTTAGTTTTATTTACGTACTTCACACTGAATTTCTGGCATTTTAGCAGTTGACTCCCCATGAGAATGTTCTTTCAATCTCATTTAATCCTCAGCCCACTTCTCTTGACTGCAGCAAAGGAAATTCCAGGGTCTAAGAAATTATTCCTCTTCCCAGGAAGTGTCAGATGTTAGGACTATGTGAAGGGATAAAGAGCTCTTCTGCTGACTCATCTTGGCAGCCAGATCAGGTCAGCTTTCTTAGCTCCAACATAGAGCTAGAAAAGGAGCTAGGAAAAGCTAAAATGTCTGGATGGAGAAACTAAAAAAGAAAGAAAATAATAAAGGGCTATTGCACAAGCTGGGTGAGGTGGGAATTGGTACTTCCAACTCTTTGTTCTTACAAATACTCAAAAAACAAAAATTCAACATTCAAGCCACCAAGATTTGCCTCAACAGAGAGCTTATATGAAGCACTCAAGAAAAGCAAAGGTACAAAGCTCTGTACATCTGAGAGCTCTCCCTAATCCTCTGGGTCTGGAGCACAAGCCTTTTGAGCAGTGTCTGAGGGAGCTGGGGATGTTTAGCTGGATAAAAGGAGGCTCTGGGGCGACCTTATCGCTCTCTACAACTGCCTGAGAGGAGGGTGGAGCCAGGTGGGGGTCAGTCTTTTCTCCCAGATAACAAGAGGAAATGGCCTTCAGTTGTACCAGGGGAGGTTTAGATTGGATACTAGGAAAAATTTCTTCCCTGAAAAAGTTGTCAGCCTTTGGAACAGACTGCCTAGGGAAGTGGTGGAGTTCCCATTCCTGCAGGTAGGACATGCAGATGTGGCACATGTGGACAAGGTTTAGTGGTGGCCTTGGCAGTGCTGGGTTAGTGATTGGGCTTGATGATCTTAGAGGTCCTTTCCATCCTAAGTGAAGTCCAAGATAGCTATACTGAAAAGTATTTTATTGTAGAACTGGGCAAGGGAAGGAGCAGTGAAGAGGAATGAAGAGGCACTTAAATTTGTTCCAAATCTTCTGTCACAGGCTTCCTGTAAATACCTCAGAGGCTTAGTTTTGGATACATTTCTGCAAGCAGTTCTTCACTAAAGCAAGAGGTAATAGTTAACCCCATTCCAGAAGCAACGGTGGTTTTGAACACCTTAGGTAACTTTGGGGGCTGGATCCTTGGGCCTTAAAACCTGGATTCAGAGAGAAAGGTAAGAAACAATGTTTTACTGATTTACTTGTGGACCGTTGTGGAACCTTATCTCAGCCAAGAGCTCGACTGGTTGCCATTATGCAAAGCAACATCAACACGAACTGATAAGAAAGACGAGCGAGTACACAAAAATAATCTAAGAACTCAGATGAAGTAAAGAAATTCCCACTATAGAACCTGGTTCCTTCTGTTGTTTTTGCACACAGCTGTATGAACGGCGATGCACTCCCAAGAAAGCCTGAGGAAAGGAAAACCAGCCTGAATATTCATGGAAGTCTGTATTCTCATGAACATTTGCACCTGAATACCCTGTCCTGCCATTTCTGAATGCTCTTTGCAAGCGTGGGATTAGAACTGTGCTGAATGGCATTTAAGGGACCCAGTGCACAGCATGAAGTTTCTCTTTGCAGAGAATCCATGGTACTGTATCCTGATTTTTTGTGGAAGAGCACCTTTTCAGGCAATCCTTGACAGGTGTTTCTAGCCTTCTAGTATCTAATTAGGATTTTAATCTTGTTGGAATAGTACTACCTGATTTCATCTACCCCCAAAGCATCACAAGCAGTTCCAGTGTTATAAAAATAACAACTCGTCTGTTCTATATGTAACCTGTATTATGTGTCCTGTCACTTCTGTTGATTTGTGGATGTGAAAATAAAGTCTGTTTCAGATTTCATATCTTCCTGCCACAGTATAATGTCAAAAGGACTCAGGAAACATTAGTCAATACAAATTTTTGTGTTCAAAGAGACAGGGTGTCAAAATTGTAACATTCAAAGATTAAGAAAACATTTTGGGTATAAACAATTAGTGGAAATACCTCAATCATTTCACTGGGAAGTATGATTCATTCTCGTTAAAATAAATTTGCTATTAGTAAATGTATTGCTAAATCTTAACAGAAATTTCCTTTCTAATGCAACTTTTAGAAATGGGTATTGCATCTCATTTCTTTGGGCAAAGCTGGGACTGGGAACACATCTGGGAAAACATCTGGATTCATTGCCAGATGCTGAAATGACAGGCTGAGACACAGGTTAACTCACATTCTATTTCTGTGGCCAATGGAGTTAATTCTAGCATTTCTTCTCTTAAGAACTCTCACCACAAAACTTATTTTTAGGTGAAAATTGGTCTTTGTTTCCATTTTGATGAATAGATTATAATAAGCTTTTATTCATCTCTTTTTTTTTTTCTGTAGAGTTTTCCCGTGTCACCAATTATAAAACAAGAAGTTTTCTGACTTTTACAGAAGAGATGCAGTTACATTGTGCAGTATTACAAATGCATCTTACCCTGTTTAAGATGAGAAATGAGCAAATTTAAGCTACAGAAACAGGTTCCTTCCATATTTTTGGTGAATGTAGCAGCTATTTAGAGTATTTTATATTTACAAAAATGTTTTCCATTTCAAACATCAGCTTTGATGAAGACAGCCTTGTCTCTATTTTAAAGAAAGTCTACATTAAGCTCAAGGTAGCAGCTTCTACTGTTAAATATTCTTAACCACAACAGTCTTCAAAACAGAGTTGTTTGGTAGATGCAGCTTGATATAATGATTAGAATTTCTTTAAATACTTCCTCTTTTACCCATGAACATGAGAAATATAATTCAACATCAAGCACTTGAATGAACACAGAATGGATGAGCTGGGAAGGAACCTCCAGATGTCACCTGGTCCAACCCTCCTGCTCACGCAGGGCCACCTAGACGCAGTCACTCAGGACCATGTCCACTCGCCTTTTGAGTATCTCCAAGGATGATGACTCCACGTCTGGCCAAGCTGTGCCAGTGCTCAGTCATCCTGACAGTAAAAAATGGTTCCTGATGTTCAGAGGGAGCCTCCTGCATATGTTTCTGCCCATTGCCTTTAGTCCTGCCCCTGTGATCCACTGCAAAGAGCCTGGCTCTGCATTCTTTTCACCCTCTCTTCAGGTGTCTATATGCATTGATCAAATCCCTCTGAGCCTTCTCTTCTCCAGCTGAACAGCCTGAGCTTTCCCAGCCTTGCCTCATATGGAAGATGCTTCACCCTTAATCATCTTTGTGGCCCTTCTTCAGTCTCTCTCCAGTGTGTCCCTGTCTCTCTTGTACCAAGCAGCCCAGGACTGGACACAGCAGTCCAGGTGTAGCCTCCCGAGGGCTGAGTAGAGGCAAAGGATCACCTCCGTTAACCTGCTGGCAATATTTTGGCTAATGCAGCCAAGGATACCATTCACTTTCTTTGCTGTGAGGCCACATTGCTGTCTCATGCTCAACTTGTCCACCAGGACCTGCAGGTCCCTTTCTGCCAAGCTGCTTCCTAGATGGATAGCCCTCAGCCTGTACAGATACATGGGGTTGTTTCTTAGGGGATGTTTCCAACACTAGATCTACAGTTAATTACTGACTTGTCCTATTAGTGCCTTCTCCTTCTCACTCCCTTTCCTCTCACCAGCAAGGTATCGTCCACCACCTGGGCCCCCATGCTCACCTAGCTTCTCTCCAGCTAAGAGGGCAATGAACCTGTTTTTCACCTGTAAACCAATAGGTGTGGCAAGAACATTCCTCTTGGTGCCAGAAGTCATCAGCTTCCATCCATCCTCTTCTCCAGAGGTTTTGCTTACCTTGATAGTGCAAGGCAGACACTGTTGTCTTCCCTGGTACAGATGGGGTCTGAGGTGCTCCAAGCTGTCAAGACTCAGAGAAGATCCTGTCTGTCTCCGTTTCGTGTTCTCTGATGTGCCACCTGCTCACTGCCTCCTGAACTCATCTAGTTGGCAGCACAGCTTCTCCAAGACAGCACAACTCTGGAAGGACAGAGAGCCATTTTTCTTGGCCTCAGACAAGAGGTCACAGACAATCCCTGCAACCTGGGACTTGGAGGGCTGCATCAGACATCTGAAGCCCAGGCTCTGCGGAAGCTGTATTGGGTTTGCACGGCAAGGTTTTGGTAGCGGGGGCTACAGAGTGGCTTCCATGGAAAGATGCCAGAAACTGCCCCCATTTCTGACAGATTCGACGCCAGCCAGGTCCAAGATGGACTCACTGCTGGCCAAGACCGAGCCCAGCAGAGACATTGGTAGAGCCTTGGGGATAACAGATTAAAAAGGGGTTGGGGGAAAAAACTGCACCATTTCAGCCAGAGAGAGCAGTGAGAACGTAAGAGAAACAGCCCTGCAGACACCAACGTCAGCGGAGGAGGGACAGGAGGTGCTCCTGGCACCAGAGATGAGATTCCCCTGCAGCCCCTGGTGCAGACCCTGGGGATCCATGGGAAGCAGAGATCCACCTGCAGCCTGTAAAGGACCCCACCCAGAGCAGGTGGATGCCCGAAGGAGGCTGCGACCCAGAACAGGTCCCATGGGGACCCATGCTGGAGCTGTCTGTTCCTGAAGGACTGCACCCAGCAGAAGGGACCCATGCTGGAGCAGGTCATGGAACTGCAGCCCATGGAAAGGACTCACATTGGAGAAGTTCTGGAGAACTGCCTCCCAAAGGAGGGACCCACACTGGAGCAGGGAACGAATGTGAGGAGTCCTCCCTCTGAGAGGAAAGGAGCAGCAGAGATAACATGTAAGGAACTGACCACAGCCCCCATTCCTTGTCCTTCTGTGCTGCTGGGGGAAGGAGGTAGAGCAAATTTGGAATAAATTTAAGCCCAGAAAGAAGGGAGGGGTAGGGCGAAGGTGTTTTAGGATTTAGGTTTTATTTCTCATTACCCTACTCTGATCTGAGCAGATTTCAAAGGGAAATGATAAAATTGCACTTTAATCTCCCGAGCTTTATACCATAATGCTGACAAGGTTGAAAAGTTCTACCCAATACTGTCACGTGACAGCAAGGCTAAAAGGAAGGAAAACATGGGCCACTGAATGAAGACAGATGCAGTAAATCCTAAGGTGAAAGGCTTTGAGAAAGCTGTTTGTATTTGAAAATTTCAGAATAAAATAGTTTCTAAAAATATTTAAATAAAATCATTTATGCAAACACATTAACCCAGGAAAAGCCAAAACCAAAACACAAACATTCAGTATGAAGATTTTTTTTTTTTTTACAATAAAAATTCTTCTAGGAAGTATATTAAATATGACAAGAGGGGAAAAAATAGCATCTCACAATGTATATTCAAGGGCATCACATTTTAGAACAATGTCTTAGCCGTTTATAAATGATTCACAAAGAAATTAAATATGCTATTCCATAAGAGAATAATCTAATTTACAGTTTAGATGTAAGGCTTCACCATAACATCTAATACCCTTCACCTGGATCTTTGCTTATCTGAGTTGAGTGATCTGTACTTACTCTCTTACAAGAGTAACACAGCATGGTGGTCCTCAAACACACAGGTAGTGTTCAGGTTTATTTTTTAAGGTTCAACAAAAAAGTATTACTAGAAAATATTTTTTTTTCGTCACAATAAAAGCAAATGAAAAGCTAGAAGAAACAGGTAAGTTGTATTTGCTAGGCTAAGATTGAGGGAATGGATTAACCTACACCTTGCCAAAAAAGAAGTATCTAGCTGCTAGTTATGCCTTTGTATTATTAGTCATTGTGCACAGCTGGGACACCACAACTCCAAATCACAGACTAGAAACACAGTGCATCCTTTAAAGAAATTACATAATTTCTGTGAGAAAAAAGTTGGGGGGAAAAATCATGAGAACTACCCATCCTCATAGCTATCATATGCATAAGAACTATTTGCCTTACAGCGCTCCAGTTTATTCAAAATACTGAATCTAATACTGACAACAGCAATATCCCTTAGTCTCCTTATTGCATCAAGTACAAATCGGAGAAAAACCCTGCCCCGAAACCCTCATTTTTAACCAGAAAGCATTGCCAGAAAACTCTTATTTGCAACACATTTACCTGGTGTTGCAGTTAACATATTTATTCTGCAGACAACACTCACAAGTACTTACTAAAAATACAGATATGTTTCCTAAAAGTAAAGCGAGGCTTCAAGATGACAAAGCTTTTGTAACAGTGCAGGGTGCAAATTCTCAGTATGAAGACATTCAGAAGATTTGCTGCTCAAAGAGGATCTTTTCAAAACCGGGTGGAGGTGTATGATAAAATTCACTGAACTGACAATCCAGAATGGCACTGTCATCAACTGCAGAAGACAACCAAAAAGAAGGAATTAGAGAAGGAACACTTACAGTTTAATCCTCTATTACACCACCTTACTAGACTGTAGACTGTGCCCAAACCACGAAGAATTTCAATACATCCATTACATATACACAATTAAAAGAAATCTCTTCAACGAATTTGGTAAGGCCCTATGCCAGGAGAGCAAACCATCTCTCCTCTCTGCTGTTTACTTGGTAATGGTTCCTTGGTGAAGTCAATGAGAACTCCACATCTAATTTCACTGGGAGTGTTAGCAGAGCTTCAGGCTATTGATTCCAAATTTTCTACTCTATTTCTCCAGAAATCTACAGATTAAGGATGCTACCAGATACACCTGGCGTATCTTTCTGTTCCTAATTCTGCTGGAGTTTCAGCTGTCTACAGTGGATTTTTGGAGGTTTACAAGGTTTCAGATGCCTGCAGTGGTTAGTATCAAACCATCAGTTTTAGCATATGATCTAAAGAGACCTTCTTTGACTGCTTCTTGAAGTTGGAAGTTACTGTGTTTGTTTACAAAACTTCTCCCAGTTTTTGACCCCCTGCATAATCTACCTACCTGCAACAATACTTTCAATGTAGAATATAAAAAAGAAACTGCTGAGTATTTTCAGAGTAACGTTTTTGTGTACTTCACTAGGAAATGGGAACACCCACCTAGACAGAAAAGCAAGGTCTCTTTCAAAGACAACTTCTGAGATGAACCTGGCAGACTATCAATATTAGCTCAAACAAGAAAAGCTTCATTTCCATATTTTGGAATTTAGCTATCTCAGAGACAAGGTTGGAATTTTTCCCTCCTAGGCTTTGTGAAAACTCCTATCAGTGTGTTTGTACAGTTCTGTAGTACTTGTGCAGTGTTTATGTCTCGCTTCCATGAAATTGCCTGAGGTACAGCTGCTGTAGGGAATAACCTTTAAGTCCATTTCTCGTTTTATCTTCTCAAGCTTGACACTGCATTTGCCTGATCTATCCTGCTCCTTTCAAAAATATATCTATAGTTCCAGTCTTGAGAAACTCTCTTGTCTATGGCCAAATCCTTCCACAGGACTAGAAGTTCACATTAAATAAAGGACATTTATAGTTAAAGTTTATACCAAGTAAGTACTGTACAAAAGCAACTTGCAGGTTTCAAGTTATAGCTATATGTAGGAGACATGATAATGATGATGAAATTATGCCCACTTGTGGAAGAAGACAAAAAGAGCCTGACAATAAAAGGTCACTGCATTCCCCAGGCATGGAACTTTAGTCAGAGAAAAAAGATTAACAGCAGGCTAACATGCCACCAAGTATTTTCTGAAAGCAACCTTCATTGTTCATGCTGTGTAACACCCCTTCCAAAATATAGGGAAGAAGCAGCCACACAGTAACTCTTCTCCTGCTGCTCAGGACGATTTTGCACGAGGAGATCCCGCGGAGCTGCCACAGCATTTTAGCAGCGCCATCACGTGGCTGAAGGACATCACGACTTAAAACGATTCCACTCTTACGGCTTGGAAGCAAGGAATTCACCAGCTAGCTATATTTATAGACTTCAAAGACTCTACAACACACCTGGAATATTTTCTTCCTGTTCATAAAATTCCGTATCAATCAAAATGTATCAAGATATAAATGGGAACACACCAACAGTTCATCAGGAATCCACCATGAAATTAAAAATTATCCCCATCACATAGCTAAGGGTTATCCTTAAGACCAAAATGGCTTTGGCTATGACTTAGATGAGGCTCACATAGGAACAAAGATAAAATGAAGATGGAGCTAGCTCCTGGAGCAGGTCCAGAGGATGGCTACAAAGATGATGAGGGGACTGGAGCATTTTTGCTATGAGGGAGGATGGGCCTGTTCAGCCTCACGAAGAGATGACTGAGAAGGGACCTCACAATATGAGTATCTGGAGGGAGGGCACCAAGAGGGTGGATCCAGGCACTGCTCGGTGGTGCCGAGCAATAGGACAAGAGGCAACAGGCAGAAACTGCACAGGAAGTTCAAGAAAATACAAACAACAATTCTGTTGCTATGTAACACTGAAGGCATTTGTGAAGTATGTGAAATTAAAAGGCACAAATATCAAGCTTCACAGATAAATCAGATTAACCCACAAGTCCGCCATCTGCTTCATATTTTTTTTTACCTGGCAACTTTTAGACTGAGTGCCACAACTCTCAAGCTTGCTGGATGTGGACACTGTAATCAGTCAGTAAGCAGTGCTTTTTTTCCTATTAAGCAGCATTAAAAATGAGGCAAAAATATACTTTTGTAATTTCCTAGGTTTGCATTTGCATGCAATTAATTGTTGTAGCTGCCAAGAATAGATGATTGATGTGTGTTCCATCTAAGTGAGAAGAATACACAGCTCACAAAACAGAACTGGAATGAAAATATTGTCCATAATGTGAAACAGTTTGAAAATCTCTGACTTACCATAGACCACTGGATAGACAGTCCCCCTGATTCCTGAAGCTGGACAATGCATGTTCTTGCCATTTAAATATACATTTAATTCTACGTGGTCATATGTAATGCCCTACAAAGTACAGAAAATTACAAAAAAAAAAAAGCATCAACAAGTTTATATGCATAAGACTGCTACTTAACTTAGCTTTCTTAGCCACAGGCAGATTTTAACACCATCATGCAAACCACAGCATCCTAGAAAATCTCACTTGACATATTCCTGCCAAGGACTAGAAGTTAATAAATGACCAGTAACATCTGTATTTTCAAATACTCAGGATTCCTTAACGCCCATTCAATTGGGATGCAGCACAGTACTGCACAATACGCTTTGCATCCTACTGAGTTTACAGAACAAATTTCCAAACTTCACCATCTTAACATAAGATGTTCAACGATTTTGAGCATGAGGCAGTTTGCAATCTTCTTATCTTCTCATGGAAATAACTTTAATAAATAATGATGCTATGAATCAAGTTCATACCTCCATATGGAAACCTCTCTCAGTTCATTTACTCTGCTGGCAGCAACAGACCGTGGTTTCACACACAACACTATAAATATGCTGACCACAGAGCAGAAAGCAAACACCAGCAAGATAGTAACTTACTTATCTGTTAGCTAAAGGACTTTTCTCACTACTTTGGTATGTCTGAGTGCGACAATTTGTGTGGTCATTCAGAACTTCAAAAATTTGTTTTCATGACAGAACAAAATAAATTGGTATTTATGGGAATGGGGGAGTTAGCAGTAACACTTCAGTTATTTTTTTTTGTGATTAGTTGAAGCTGTTCACGGCTAGACCAGACTAGTTCACCAAACCCTGAAACAGTCTGCAACCCTTCAAAAAACAATTTCAGAAGGGGGTTAAACGAACAGTATTGTATCTGAGGGTAAAGGGTGGAGATGCCAACCTTAGTTGTTTGGGGCTTCTAAAGAAGGCATTTCTAACCATGGCTACAGAGAGGCAATTTACCCAGCATGAAAAAGTAGGGGTGATAAATGGTCCCAATTTCATTGCATTGCTCTCACATATTTTTGAAAATACATAAGAGGACATGGAGAAAATGACAGTACTGAAAACACAACACTTTGAACAAAGTCACTTAAAGACGTTTTGAGAAACCTGAAATAGTAAGGTACAAAAAAGAAATTTAAGATTCTCCATTTTCTCTCATTCTCAATCATTTTTCCAGTGAACATTACCCCCCTCCCCACTTAATAGCCCCATAAACTACAAAAGTTTGGCTGAAAATACAGTTGATTTATCACCCAGGACCCATCTCTGCTCTCCTCTGTCCTTCTAATCATTAACCAGTTACTAAGGGATCCTGAGTTCAGCTGGGCATGGTGCACAGCCATGTAATGCATTCCAGCACATTATTTGCTCAGGGAGGTCCCATCTCAAACGATCTAAGATCCTTGTGATGGGAGTTATCAGTCAGGGAGATACTGCAACAGAGCATCAGAAACTATTTCTCAAACTCTGGTAAAGCCCATCCCTCATTAGGAACCTATCAGTACCAAGAATGAAGTCCACCAATATCCAGGCTGCTGACCCATTCAAACACAACACGAATTTACATCAGCACTTTCCAAACTGGGGGATGCAAACTGAACAATTTGACTTAAAACAGTCAGTTTGACCACAGAGCTGTAAAGAAGAGGCATTTGGGAACAGCTAAGGGAGCAAGGAAGCCTTAAGAAACTCACCACCACATCGCCTTCCTGAGGAAGGTTGTTTGCTGGTAGCCTACTTTTCTCCTCATTGTTATAGTAGAGAGCTCCATCATTTCTCATCACCAGGCTGTGGACATCTCGACCAAGTGGAATTTGATTCAAGTTTGCTTTCTGGGTTGCAACTCCAATACCCCAAATCCCTAAAATGTGACATTAACACAGTAAGGAAAAAAACCCACATTATTTTGAAGACTGACTGAAGCAAGACAGCATAAAGAATTTGTTTTTTAACTAATGCCATGACGGTACCACCAGTAAATATCTTCTGGAAATACCAGAACTATTGTAGGTTAGCTCTGGTAGGCAGCTAAGCACCATCCAGCCAGTCTTTCCGTTCCCCCCTCCAGGCCTCGGTGGAATGGAGTAAGAGGAAAGGAAGAGTAAAACCAAGAAAACTTGCGGCTAAAGATAAAAACTGTTTAGTAAGTAAAGCAGAAGTGAAAGAAAGAGACAACGAAACAAAGTGATGCAATGGCAATCACTCACCACCTCTCACGGGTAGACTGATGCCCAGCCAATTCCCAAGCAAAAGACGGCTAACCTCCCTAAATCCCCCCCTCTCCCATTTATTCATCAACAAGACACGTGGTATGTGGTATGGAATATCTCTTTGGTTAGTTTGGGTCATCCACCTGGTTATATCCCCTCTCAAGCTCTTGTGCAACCCTAATCGTATTCACTGGAGGGGCAGTGATAAACAGAGGAGGTTTTGATGCTGTGCAAACCCTGCTCAGCTATAGCTAAAATATTGGTGTGTTATCAGCATTGTTTTGTTATCAGTATTGCTTTGGTCATGAATCTAAAACACAGCACCACAGCAGCTGCTATGAAGAAAATGAACTCAATCCTGACCAGACCCAGCACAAGTAGCCACAGGAGACTGAAGACAAACAGCATCTACCATGAAAAAGAAGGATCTCTGAAACAGAGAATCTTAACTACTTAGCTTAACTTTTATTCCCAGAAAAATATTGAAAACAAACTCTGAGACTGTAGGAGGATACAAAAAATAAATCCAATTAGCATGGATCTGTAAACAACAAATTTTCCTTTTTCAGCTAGTTAGACTAGTCTTATGGAAAAAGGAGAAAATGTTAATATGATAGACCTTGATTTGGTAATGTTTTTGAAACTCACACAACACTGAAATAGTCAAATGATGAAAACATGGTCTAGACAGTTACAGCAATATGAAGGCACGAGTGGTTAGAAAGCTATTCCAGGATTACTCATCAGTAGCACCCTGTCAAATCAAAAAAGATGACTCAAGTGGGGTTTGAGGTTTTGCATTGAATGCACAAGGTCAGATACTGTTCTGTGTTCCCATCAATTACCTGAATAACATGACGATGTGTTGATTAAATACGCTGCCAGTCCCAACCTGACAGGACTGCAAGCTTTTGAGAGGCCCCTCAAGTTTAAAGTGATCCTGACTAACTAGTCAGAAATAAAGAAAGTGTATCTGTTTTTACTAAACTATAAAGAAGAGCAGGTAAGTAGGAACAGTAAGTGGCACAAATACAGTAGTGGCTTGGGAACCAGTTCACAGAATATGGTTCAGGGGTTATCACAGACCACTTGCTGAGTGTGAGTGTGCCCTACTGCTGTGGAAAACTTCTGGATGTGTGGCTTGTATAAAACAGATGAGGTAATCTACTGCTGCTGCAGCTGAAGCAGAGCATCCACTTTAAGCACTGTACCTCAAGACAAATTAGGCTGACCAGAGATATTGTGGAAAAAACAACAAAACCAATCAAAAGTGTAAAAATTTCATCTATAACAAAACAATGAAAAAAACAACAACAAACTGGGACTGTTTAGTCTACAGAAGACTAAAATGAGGCAAAAATATAAGAAACTTAGTTTCAAAAGACAAAACTGTAGAATAATTTATTCTAACGCTTACATGCCGAGAATGAAAAGCACAAGAGTATGATGAGACTTCAGAAAACTTCACAATAGTCAGGGTGACCCCATAGATAACCTCTAATTGACTGTGCAGGGACACTTCTGGAAATCAAAGATTTACTTTAAGTCACCTACAGTTCTCCTGCCTTGGGGCACAGGAATAGAGGAGAAAAGGCTGGCAGAGAGCAGGAGACTTTATTTCTGGTGTTTCTCAAGTGTAAGAACATGCATACTCTATCTGTGTGAATAATGACCATGTATCAACAACACCTGCAATGGATTCTTCCCAACATAAAGGATAATAAAATTGCCAAGTTAAGACTGATATGGGCTTACATGTAGCTTAAAACTAATCAACTAGTTGGACTGCAAGGTGTTGTGGGCAGATCTGTGTTCATGCTGCCTGCACTCCCACCCACCTGAAGGCAAACAACCCTTACCCAAAAAGTGCCGGCATCAAGCTCCAGCTGGTACACGAGGCCTGTCTCTGGACTAACACTTCCCTTCTTCCTCCCTCCCCACACATGCACTTAAGGAAAGCACAGCTTCATTTTCAGAGTGTCTGCTAACAGCTTTTAAAAATACAGGCTGATTTTTCAAGCTAGAATACAGGCAAGCCTGGAATGCTCTTTATAGTCGTGAAGCCGACCATACCCGTAGGAGCAAATAAAGGAACAAGGGGTTGAAAGGCTCCTCTGGATAAGGCAGTGTCAGAATAAGTGCTACACACTTGATCTGTGCCCTTGCTTGGGCAAACAGTGCCTGTTAAGAGCAAATGAGGGTAGACAAACAGATACAAAAATCACTGGATGAACTGCACTATTTAAAAAAGTACTTCATAGCGACAGTGTTTTATGTGGTCAAAAGCATTTATTGAGCAAAAATAATTTCCAAAATATGCCAACTGAAAAACATACCTATAACACCATACAAAAGAACACGGGGGCTTAGTATTTGCACTCCTCTAGTAATATACTTACCACTCTTTTTAATATTTTAGAGTCACAATTAAAAAAAGAAGAAAAACAAATTTCCTCCCACACAGTAACAACTTATAAATCTCTCTAATGTTCACAAGTTCAAGGATGCAATTAGAAAGATGCATATGCTGAGCATTTGAGATATTACCACCAGCAGGCAATGTGACATACCTCCCAAGTTTAAAGTTGTATATTTTTTGCTGACTAACCTGTGGACTGGATTTTAAACTCGAAATAGCTCTTGTTCTGATGCAAAGGTGCATTGGCTAAGCAGCCTCCCGTGCCACATATTCTTCTGCCATTTTTAACAATGACAACATCTGTTCCTGAAAGAAGAAAAGAAACCTCACAGAACTTCAAAATGTTTTTAGAAATCTGAAAGCAGACCTCAAAAGCCCTAAACACTGAGAACAGTTTTTGTTCCTCCTACCCCAAGTAAAAGATTCCTTAGTCTGTGAGAACTACGATGATGGTCCATGCTTTGAAGCAAGAGAAGGAAGGTTGTTTACAGGCTAGTTCATCTTCCTACTAGCGTTTGTTTATTTAAAATCTATAAGCTGATCTAATTTTCACCTCTTGGGCTTTATGGCACCATGCTGATTACAACCTTTGCTTAGCCACATCAGAAGCATAACTTACAATTTAGTCAGAAAGGGTTCACTGTGGGACCAAAGCCCTGTACTCTGTCTCTAACATCGGAGAAAAAGCATTCTGCAACAAGAAGGAAAAGCATATCGGGTAGAAATGATTGATGGAATTGCAAGGCGTTTAGTTAGTCTCTGATATAGTCCTTTTACTAGAAACGTGCTTGCCAACACAGAGAGAAAAAAAATCCTCTGCTAAGTTTTCCTTCTCCATTGGACGACTTCATCTTTAGGCACTTTTGCCATGGTCAAGCACACCGGAGGCTGTCGCTAACATTTGCGCTAGAGCACTGGACCGTACCTATTCCTCCCCAGCTCTCTGCCCAGCTCTGCTGCTGCTGGCCCAGATCCCTTCTCTCTCTCCTCAACAAAGCCCGGGCATGGTTCTGTGGATAGGTAATCCTCAAAAGAACAGCACGGATAAGACTCTGCACGGCCTGGCTCCTTCCTCATCTCCACTGCCGTAACTGGAGGTGGAGTCTCCGTCCCTGGAGATGTTTGAGGAAAGGCTGGACGTGGCATTAAGTGCCCTGCTCTGGTTGACATGCCGGTGTTAGGTCACAGGTTGGACTGGATGACCTCAGAGGTCTTTCCCAACCTCACCGATTCCGTGATTCTGTGAACTCAGCCCCTCGGCTCTGAACGCCCCGTGCCCACCCTGACCACGACCGGCATCCCCGCTGGGCAGCCTGCCCCCCTCGGGCACCCCACATGCTCATCGTGCCGACCAACTTCGGTTTAAACCCAAACTGCTTTAAACCACTTTTTAAACCAAGCTTCCTTATATATATATTTTTTTTCCCCCTGAAAACTGCCAATTCCTGCTAAAGAAGTAGCCTCAAAGCGACTTTCCCAGCGGTTACCCC
>VZTF01003048.1:598860-650098 GCA_013397755.1 Cnemophilus loriae | reverse complement strand
CAGCCGCCATCCCCCGTGAGCCCCGCTGTGCTTCGCGGGGCGCGGGCGGACCAACAGGGCCTCTCCGCGCCGGGCTGCCGTGCCCAGCGGAGTGCTGTGACCCCCGGGGAGGCCAGGGCCGGCGCCTGGCTCCAGTGCCATCGTTTAGGGGCGATTCCCCGCTGGAGTTGGAGGGGAGGGTTGTAACCAGGAGCGGCAAGGGAACCTCTGCCAGGTCGAGGGACAAGAGGGGGTGAGCGCGGGGGCCAGCGTTGGGGCGCTCGACAGACCATCCAACCCTGTGTGTGAAACGGTGCTCATGGGGCTGTGAATGCTCTGGGCACAGACTGCTTATTTCTTCAGGCCTTCCTGCCTTTCTGGAGTTTGAACGGGTTGGATCTGCTTGGTGCTCCTGGAAAAAGTTTTGGCCATGAAATACCGGGTTTAAAGCATGGGCAGTTTACCCAGGTCTTTTTGGCTGTCTGGATAGCAACCTTCCCGTAGCTGAAGGGCCTACAGGGAAGCCCGAGAGGGACTCTTCACCAGGAACTATAGTGACAGGACAAGGAGTAATGGGTACAAACCGAAAGAGGGGAATTTTTGTTTAGATATTGGGAAGAAATTCTTTGTTGTGAGGTTGCTGACACTGGAACAGGTTGCCCAGGGAGGTAGTGGATGCCCCAATCCTGGCAATGTTCAAGGCCAGCTTAGGTAAGGCCTTGGGCAACCTGGTCTAGTGGTTGGTGTCCCTGCCCATGGCAGGGGGAGTTGGGACCAGATAATCTTCAAAGTCCTTTCCAACACTTCAACATTCTATGGTTCTGTTACCTACTGCTCCTGGAGGTCAATTGTTCCACATTAAAATGTATACAAATGACCCTTCATTAGGTTGCAGTTTCTCTCAGTGGAGTGAACAGGGTTAAGATCATTGCTGCTGGAAGGAGATCTTCCATCTCCCTTCCCCTCTGTGTGGGACTCTTTTTAGGGCTGATTCAACACACCAGTCTGACAGAAGGCTGGTGAAGTTGCTCATAGGGGGTCCTGACACAGACTGGGGTCCTTGCCAAGGAAGGGAGATGAGACCTCTCCTGACTAGCTCAACTACTTGTAGAAATGTAGCCTGACTTAGTCAAATCTCATTTAGAACACTTACATGCCATTGCAGGATACTTGCAATTCAGGAGTTATCTTGTTTTGTTTGAAGCCTGGTGAAATTCTGGTTTTGCTTTCAGCATGCTGCTGGCTGATAAACCCAACTTCTGTGCTGAGAAGCATGCTAAATGAATTTCTCTCTGGAGTGTGGGAAAAAGCTACTGTGGTTGTTTTTGCTTTTATGGTTTGATGTGTTTTGCCATTCTTCCTAATGATAAAACAGTGCAAGTTGCTATTTCTGGTGGGTGACATCTGTTGGGTTTGTACCCAGAGATGCTTTCGGTCCGTGTGCTAGTGGAGAATTGCAGAGCCGCCCAAACCTGGGTCAGAAGTTACACAGAGAAATTCCCAGTGGAAAAGTTGAAATGTTGCTGTAGTTCATCACATAAACACCGGGTTGCTAAGGGATGTTTCAATCCGCAGACAATTTACTGTCTGAAATTAATATCCTAAAGAAGACAGAAGTTCATCTGTCCAACCAGTCATACAAGTCTCCAGTATTTTTGGTTTGGTGTTTCTGGTGTTGTAAGGGGGAGGGGGAGGTTTGTAGACCTGCCCATCTATTCTTTTAAAATCCAGTGTTTTCAATGATGTTGTGTAAAGGTTTTGAAATTCAGTTATATTTATAAAGCATTATTATGTAATTGGGTAAGTGGGGTTGGAATGCAGCAAGACAGTTTTAGTTGGATCATGAAGGCTTTTTGTGTATGTGTTTTGTATTTTTAGGAGTGTGAAAATCTTCAGTGTTTGTCCTGCGATTTTGATGGAACATGTTACAGTAAGCATTTTCTGCTTTGGTTTGCAGTTCTTGCTGTCAGGCATGCAAAGCTGCTTTTCCAGCTCCCTAATTGGGAAGTAAAAATCCTCCCTGGTAAAGGAGATGGACCAGAGCAAATATTTTCTGCACTGTGCATTTCCGTTTACTAAGAGATGGAAAACTGTCATTTTAGTTTTGTAGTTATTATCCTCTTAACATGTGAGCAGAACTGATCTTTGTGCTGCTACTGTGGCTAAAAGCTATGAGTACAAGCTGGAAAGAGAGAGCTGCTCGCAAAGAGGAAGACTCAAGAATGCAGGGACAAAATTCTCATCTTCCTGTCATCCCATTATTTTTAGTACTAGGAAGAAGACGGAAGAGAAACGTTGCTTTGAGAGCATGAGAGGTGCTTCAAACCCACATTCTTCTCACAGAAAATGAGGTTTCTGAATGGGATCTGTGGGCTTACAAGAAACCTATTAGTTAGTGTTATTAGACCTTTTCTCTGGGACCTCGTCCCCAGTTTTAGTGGTGGCTTCTTCTGCCTCCTGACTTCAGTTCTGAGTAAAAAAGCTGGCAACTTTTCCGAAGTCTTTTTTTCCAACAAGCACACAGAATACGCCTGTGGAGGGGCATAAGCACATAAGCATGTTTGTCTCAAACATTCTGACTGTTGTGCTGTGGCAGGAAAGTCGGGATTGGGAGGGAGGGTCTTGCCGAGGCAGGGCAGCGCTGTTGTGAGCCAGCTTCCCTCTCATCGCTGGGCTTGTAAGTCAGCCTGAAGGCTCACGCTCAGTGTGCCTGCGGCAAGAGAAGGGTCAAGTCCCGGGCACCTCACTGAAGGGGGCTCCCGGACCGCCACAGGCCCCCAGCCCCCCGACTCATTTCCCGGGGGGCTCTAAGGGCTCACTGCGCGTGCGCCAGCAGCAGCAAATGGCGCGAAAAATGAGGCCATGTGCACCAGGGAAACTGTAAAAGGGACGGGATCGGTCCCGCGCTTTTGTTGATCCCAGGTCTGGACCGTCCACAGCGGCAGGACTGATGCGGGATCTCAGGACTGGTCGTCTTTTTCCTTCACTTTCTCTCTTTTCCATCTTTATTCTCTCCTCTCTTGTTCTATCCCAGCAAGTTCGGCAGTCAGATTTTACCCTTTGCTCTGTGCCGAAGTTTGCTGGGAGAGTTGGGAGCTTGGTAAAGTTCATTGTAAAAGTTAAGAGCTTGTTAGCCAACACTTCTACAACTAAGTAGTGGGATAGTTGTCGGAGTTAATGTGGCTATATAATAAAGGATAAGACACTGACACTGGACTGCTGTCTTTGTTCAGCCCACGGAGAATTTCTATTGAATTTCCGGGTTGTGACAACCCCTCCTCCTCACTTGAAAAGCGTGGGAGATTGGCTTACACCTCCCAAGAATGGCTTTTACTGTGAAGTCTCACTGGGACTATTGGTCCTTTTGTGAAGGAAAGTCAGGACTGTCCTCACCTTTCTTCCTGGTAGTGAACTTTGCTTTCCTCAGATCAGTGGTATTGATTTTATTGCTCTTCTTGTCCTGTGCAGCATGGGTCTTCCCTTGCTGTCTTCTTGGCTCCTACATTTTCCACTTCATATTTGAGGTGACAGAAAGCTTAGTAATTACATCAAAACTAATTAAGAGCTCATTTACATGCCTTGATGTCACAGGAGTACTTTGATGCACTTTTCTGCGATGTCTTTCAATTTATAAAAGGAATTTTATTATATATATATGAATATATGTTGTATAATGTGGAAGGAATTTATGTAAGGGAAGCATCTTTCTAATTACAGCTCAAAACCAAGTGTTTGAGAGCTTTAGATAATACAGACTGTCACCTACTTTGGTCTTTATTAGCTATTTGTTTTCTTAGAGCATGCTGTAGGTTACAAGGTGTCTGCATCTGAGAACTTAAGTTTAGTTAGAGGCAGGGGAGGGTAGTGTGCTGGGTCCCTTCACTGAGACTTTCCAGTAGGAAGGATTACACAATAAATATTCTTCCTGTAGGTTCTCTCCACAGAAAGAAATTACTGAGGCATGAATGCTGTGAGAGTGGAATTGGAAATAGAGATTGCAGATGAGTAAAAATGGTTAGCAGTTTTGTTTCATGATGAATTATCCAGTATTATGGACAGCTGTTATTTGAAGTATTTTAACTTTGTGCTGAGTAGCTCAATAGTAACACATTAAAAATATTGCAGGAGCAAGAGAAAAGCTAATTCTTAAAGTGAGTGGTGACTCTCCCTTGGCATTGCAAGTAGAGCAAAAAGACACATCATGTATTCTGGAGCAGCAGAAATACTGCAGCTGGGCTTTTTCAGTCACTTTTAGTATTGTCAACAGTACCAGTGCATGGAGTTTGAAACTGGAAGCTTTGGATGAGTGCAGCAAGTAGAGAGGAATCAAATCTTAGCAGGCATATTGGCTGGGTATCTTCTGTGCAAATCCCGTTTCTGTATATTGCGTCAGCAAGGAAAGATGTAAGTCTTGCACTGTTATTATGAGTACATGAGTTATTTTCTTTCAGAATCCTTGCTGAGATTAGCAAGCCTTCTTTTCCAGCATTTCTAGTTGAGAGTCCAAAAATATAGTTCTGCCTGAGCATTGCATCATTCTTGTGCCTGCCATTTGCTGGCCAGATACCACAGCTAAGAGGGACTGGCTGCAAAAACTCAGCTGAGGCTCTGTCTTAAGGACTGGAGGAAAAAATACATCCTTTTCTCACCGATACATGTCTCAGATGGAGATCGGTTTTTGTATGGTCTCTCTGAGGGAGAAATAAGTTTTGTAAGTTCTGTTACCATCTTTTTTCTCTTTTCTAGGATATGATGGAGCTCCTAGAGGAAGATCTCACCTGTCCCATTTGCTGTAGCCTGTTTGATGATCCTCGTGTCCTGCCGTGTTCACACAATTTCTGCAGAAAGTGTCTGGAAGGAATTCTTGAGGGAAATGTGCGGAATGTGCTTTGGAGGCCATCCCCTTTCAAGTGCCCTACATGCAGGAAGGAGACTCCTGTTACTGGAGTCAACAGCTTGCAGGTCAACTATTCCCTGAAAGGTATCGTGGAGAAGTACAACAAAATCAAAGTAACTCCAAAAATGCCTGTGTGCAAAGTGCACAGCGGGCAACCCCTTAACATTTTTTGCCGGACAGACATGCAGCTGATCTGTGGGGTTTGTGCCACCCGTGGTGACCACACAAAGCATGTTTTCTGTTCCATTGAAGAAGCTTATTCCCAGGAGAAGCGGGCTTTTGAAACCTTGTTTCAGGGCTTTGAAACTTGGCGTTGTGGAGATGCCCTCTCACGGCTGGATACCTTAGAGACCAGTAAGAGAAAAGCTCTGCAGATGCTGACGAAAGATTCTGACAAAGTGAAGGAGTTCTTTGAGAAGCTGCAGCACACACTGGAGCAGAAGCGAAATGAGATTCTCTCTGACTTTGAGACCATGAAGCTTGCAGTGATGCAGGCCTACGATCCGGAAATCAATAAACTGAACACGATTCTGCAAGAGCAGCGGATGGCTTTTAACATTGCAGAGGCCTTCAAAGATGTGTCCGAACCCATTATATTTCTGCAACAGATGCAAGAGTTCAGGGAAAAAATCAAGGTGCTCAAAGAAACCCCTTTACCTTGTTCTACTGTGGACATCAGTCCCACAATGAAGAGCTTTGATACCAGCCAGTGGAACGGAATAAAACTAGTTGATGTAGACAAACTTTCCTTGCCTCAGGAAAACAACACTTTCAAATTCAAGATTCCCTCAGTCTTTTCACGCAGATTTATAGTGAACTCTCTTATTTTCTTGCTCATTCTTGCTGTCACCAGAATGTCCTTTGTGGAGTCAGTCATCGACAATCTCCAGTGCTGGAAATCTCAGTTCCTTACAATTAGCTTGTCCTATTTGGCAGATACCGTGGAGATAGCAGATCATGCAGTCTTTTACTGGGAACAGATGACAGATGGAGCTTCACTTTTAAGAGAAAAGTGTAAAAACTATACATTGGTTGTACTGGATAATGTCGCACAGTTTGTGTGCAAATATAAACTGTTGTGAAGTGTCTGCTGGAATATAAGAACTAAGAGAGATCTGGGGAAGAAAACATGGAACTTCTTAAATTAATTAGTCTTTTCAGACTTCCAGTGAAAACATTCAAAGATTCAAAATGATTCCAAAACATTTATAATGTTCACATAGTTTGAGCACTGCTAAACCGGAAAATGAAATGGAGCTTTGGAAAACAGTTTGTGAATTCTTCTTTCAGTGGTGATTATGGGAATATTACTCACTGTAAATCATTTTTCTTACTGAAATATAGGGCCAAACTGTGTACTTAGTTTGATGTTAATGTAATTGTAGAATAAGATAAAAGATTGTAGTTTTTAAAAAAAAAATTATAACTGGGAGATTGTTTGGAAAGAGGAAGAAGAGTTGTGATTGAGATGAGCACTGTGCTGACAGGTTTGCTGAGGACTGCCCTTCCACTGCAAAACACAGCATGCATCATTCACGTTCTGGAACCAGCTTCTATCTGATGATGTCACTTCTCTCTACAATAGCTATATGTTTTGGTTTGGTTTTGGTTTTTTTTTTTTTTTTTGTATAACCAAATATTGTAATTACCCTGTGCATTCAGATTATGTGTTCTATACAAAAATGCATCTTCAGGGCAAGCATAAATTCTAGAGAACAAGGTGCAAGACAGTATGTACTTTGCAGATAGTTCATACTTTGCAGTTTACTTTTCCAACATTGAATTGTTGGGGTACCTGGGCTGTTTTGTTAGATCCATGTTTCTCTGAAGCCACATTTTCATAAACACTGGCCTTAACAAAGAACTTAGTGCAGTGAAAGGCATGCAGGGGTCTGCCACAGGAAGGCAGCCTGGGCTCTAGCCCTGCAGAGGTGGCAGGTACAACAGCTGCTCTCCTGTCCCTTTCTGCCTCTCCAGATCGGAATTCCAAAAGCCAGGAAAAATTATTGGATGATTCCTCGAAGAGGTTGTGTGATGCAGCAGGTGTATGGATGTTGGTGGTGTTTGAAGTGCTTTAGCATTGGAACTCGTATAGGTTCTTCTGCTGTTACTGTATTTTTGTGTATCTCATTTCAGGAGCTAACTGAATTTGTACTGACTTGGCCTTAGATAGCAGTGATTTAAAGGGAACCTTAAGCTTGAGTTTTCTGAAGTGCCCTTCTTTCGGAGCGTACAGTACTGAAATGTCTTGCTTGAAGCATATCTAACCTCTTTTTGCAGTGGTCCTATGAACAGCAGTGTATGGAATGAAAATGCTGAACTGACATTTCTAGAAAACAAACGTAACATGTGCCATACTTTGGGAATACTCGGCCTCTCTCAAGGTTTCATAAGTTCTGACAGTCAATTCACTGTATTCCAGTAGTCCTTGCAAGCTGTTCATTTCAAAAATAAAACATTAAGTTCCAAGAATCAAAGTTTCCAAGCAACCAAACCCAGCAAACAAAACTATTGTACATGATATTTACATCTTTGTTGCCTGGGAATCCTGTTGCTGCTCCACACCTCACTCCAAACACTTGCTAAAAGCACGCAATGGTTCTTGCAGCTGCCTTGCAGTTTAAGAAGGATCAAGTCACAGACACGTAGATCAGAGAGTTACGATTCCTGAGTGGCTCAGGTAGCCATGAGTAGTCGAGAGGTGGTTGTTCTGAGTGTGGGAGGTGTGAGATTTGTAACCCGGGCTTCTACCTTGCAGCAGTTCCCTGAGTCCAGGCTGGCACGGATGTTGAATGACGATGACCGGGAATTTAAACTGGTGAATGGAGAGTTTTTTGTGGACAGAGATGGAGCTTTGTTTACTTACATCATGGACTTCTTGAGGACTCTCCAGGTCTCCTTACCAACTGATTTCTCAGACTATCAGAGGCTGCAGAGAGAAGCAGAATTCTATGGACTCTACCCCCTGGCCGACATCCTGAGCCAAGAACATTTGCTGAAGCCAAGGCTGGAGATCTTGGAAGTGCGGTTTTCTCTCCAAGAAATGCAGGCCTTTTTCCGAATCTTTGGTTCCTGCAGTACCACAATTGAGGCACTAGCTGAGCAGATCACTGTGTTTACAGGGCAGCAGTCAGGACAGGGCTGGAACAGCCCTTTTCCTTCTCAGAAACCACTCATTCCAGTTCCTTTGGAAAGACCTTCTCATCACGACATGGTTTTTCTGTGTGGTACTGAGTATTCTGCTGATGACCAGTTTGTGGCCAGGTACTGTCCTTAGAGTGACTTCTCATTTATGGATGTGTCTTTGTGACTTGCAGTTCATGAAGTGCACGCTACGGGCTAGCAAAGCTCATTTTAAAGAAACTGAAAGAAAAGAAATGTGTTTCCTTCTTTCTGTTAGTGTGATGTTATCTTTTTCTAGTTCTGAAACACCCAGTTTAGTTTCTGTTACACTGATTTGCCTGTTCTCCAGCTTTCTAAAATATTGTTCTTGATGTTTGTTTATGAGCTCCCTTGGGTCTTTCCCTCCCTCTGCGTTTTCCTCATCACTCACTTCAGAATTTCACAGTATCACCTTCTAGAGAACATGAAAAACACAGTAAAATGAAGCAAAGGAAACAAAATAAAGAAGTAAAGTACTGGGGGGAAGCCTAAAATCTCCACTAGCTTATGGTCCAAAAGGTTTTCATATGGAAAACAGGAAACAGAGAATGGCAAGAAGGGTTAAAAACACCAGTGGAACTGAGACAGCATTTCAGGGACTGGAAAGCTTTTGTAGAGCTTTTTATTAGGGGGAGGGAGAAGAGAAAGAGTATTAACTATATGCTTCACAGTGGGTTTTCTTTGAATTCAGAGCCAGGTTCTGCTTTTATTAAGATAACTGTGTATCAGTAATTTTTGTGATAGCAGTATCGTATTCTAATGACTACTTAGGTTTTTTAAACAATCTTTTGCTGGATGTCTCTATTGTATGGAGACATGTTCTTACTGTATAAGAAAATGTTAACCTAATTTGTCCTCTGTGGCTATTAGAACATCTGGAATTTTATGGAAATTTCATTGAAATATTTCCAAAAGGGTTATTCTTTCTGAATATATGAACCAACACAGCAGTCTTTTGATTATTTTTTTTTTTTAAATAAAGTTTATCTTTCTTCCAGCTTTCTTTGGCTAAGCAAGTAGAATAAAAACTACTTTGCATTTGTGAAGCAATATATATGTTTGTGTGCCAAACCTTAACTTTGTGGCATATTACTAATTTTAATGGACTAACAATTGGTTGGGTAGGTTATGGAAATAAGTAGTGGGAAAAATATTTCTGATTTCTTCATTTATTTCTTCAGACTTGGTAAAAATTTCCCTCTGCAGATCAATAGAAAAGCTTATCTTGAGTAATGAAACAAGTCAAATTTGATTATGTTGCCTTGCTGAATTTCTGTCTCCTTTATCTTTGTGGTGACATGGACATTTTTGCCTTTCTTGTACTTTCCATGAATGTTTGGTGTACTTGCCTGTGAACTGTGGAACAGTTTCACCCGTCAGTTTATATATTTTGTAATAGTATTTTTACCTGACTTCTGCTCCTCAGAATGTCTGGATAGGTTCTTACACTGTACTTTATATCAAATAAAATCATCTGAGGCCATGTGAAAATGATTTTCATATTTGTTACCACAAGACCTGCTGTACAAGGTAACTTTGCAATAAATGTCACTGTTTGTAGAGAGAGAGATCCTGTGTGTTGGAGAGTGATGCTCTTGGGATGAATGTGACTTTGCTGTCCATCATTTATTCTTACCTGAAAAACTGTTGCAGCACTGCAGAGCCTGCTGCTCCCTTCTCCTCCATTAAATGAGATGAGATGGGGGTTGTCACAGATATTTCTTAAGAAAGTAAGTTTTGTGGTTGGGGAGGGTGTGAAAAAGAAGTCCTTCTTCCCCAGCATGTAACTGGATGAACAGAATTACTCTCAATGAAGCAAAGAGTTCAGTTGTCCTTAAAGGAGGAAAATAATATCTGGAGCCTTGGTTGCTGTAAACACAGTGCAGCTGTGCTGACCTAAGCTGTCAAGAAGTAGTTAAAGTGTGTTGTAACTGCTTTTTTTTTTTCTGATTTTAGGTATGTTGCCATAAAGCCTGATAATAGAAAGTTGATTAATGGTACTAATGTGCTAGGCCTGCTGCTTGACACTTTACTCAAAGATGGATTTCGCCTCATAAGCACCAGGACAGTCGCCAGTGAAGAGAAGGTTGAATGCTACACTTTTGAAAGGATGAAGCGGGCAGCAGGCCTTGTCATCACAGTGAACCAAACCCCAGGGAGCTCTGGGGTAGCACAGGCAAGGAGAAGCCAAGTGCAGAAAGGGAAATAAAGGCTTTTCCTTCCATCTTTTGAATGTAGAAGAGGGATGTGTCAGCACTAGTGGCTTTTTTTTTTTTTTTTTGGCTTGTTTGAAACTGCAACTATTGAGGGAAGTAACAAACATATTTTCTTTCAAGTATCTGGGGGGGAAAAAAATTGCTTTCTTGCTTTTTACTGCTCCACCCTCTCTAAGTAAAAGAAGCCCAGATTCAATACTGGGTTTGTGGACCAGATTTCAGCATTTCCAAGAGTTGTTTTTGTTTTTCTCTGTGGCTAAAATTTACATGAGGACTTGCAAAACATCAGCCATCCCTTCTAGAAAATTGTTTTTATGTTCTGTGCTAATATGTAAGTAATTTTAAGAACATGGTAATACATGAAGAAATAACATCTTGATGCAGCTGTCATCCAAACAGTTTGGAGAAGTGGCTGGAGGAGGAATGCAAACCCCAACAACTGATCAGTACTTCCACTCACTGACTCTTGCAGTTGGCTGAGAGCAGTGTAAAGGGAACATCCTAAGCTGTACTGCCATGTGGCTTTGTGAAAGCCACCACTGAGGTCCGTGAAATAATGTGTGACTGTCTTTTGCAGAACGCTCCTCTGTCCTCTCCTCCCACGCTGGTGGCATTAAGATGCTCTTTGGTTCTGAGAATTAAATGATAAAGGTTTTTGTGAACAGAAGGTTAGTTAATTTTTAGAGCTTTAACCATAAGAAGGATGAAAATGTGATAAATAGTCCTTCAGATTAAAGAGTTTGTACAGTTTTAAACAAAATAGTGCAAAGGATTTTTTAGTGTTTGTTAAGTACAACACAGTTGGAAGGCTTAGCAGAAGTGGCTTTAAAAGGCTTGGGAATGTTAGTCCTGTACAAAGCTTTGTAAAGATGCCAAAATTAGCTCAGGTACGGAGAGAGGTAAGTTGATGAAGCTTTATAAATTGAAATCTTTTGTCCTTTCATCAAGGCAGGGAAAGAAGATAGCAATAACTTCAGGGATTCCTTACTGGCATCTCAATTTTGCCGATAAAACACCACCTTCCCAAGGCTTCAAACAGCCCAGGAGAACCCATTTGAGCTTTCTTGGCTGACCAATTAGATCTGTCTTTTCGTTAGTTTTAAAATGTGAACACATTACTTTATTTGCAGCGCTTGATAATGGGGGGGGGGGGGGGTCGGCATCACCCCCTTGNNGGGGGGGAGGGTCGGACTCAGCCGTCTGTTTCTTGCCCTAAGGAGTCTCAGTGAAATGGATCTTCCCAGACTGGTGGTGCTGCTATCGGACACCTCTTTTCTTTGGTTACTGCTCTGGGGCATTTCAATTTGACCCAAGTTCAGAAGCTCAGCAGAAACAGTGAGGTCCTCTTTGCTTGTTCTAGAGCTGTTTGGGTTGAGAATAATGTGATTATGGGACTACATCTCCTAAGGTGCTTACAGGTTATGTAATGTAATAAATGTTGAGGGAATGTAAGAGTGAATGCTTTCACTTCAAATGGGATTTTTTTTTTGTCAATAATGTCAATATGTTCATATTTGTCTTGAAGTAAGGTATTTTGTACAGTGAGAACCATCATTTATTGAACAACCTCCCCACACATGTGGTGGAGTCTCCATCGCTAGATATTTTGAAGGGGATGCTAAAAGATTTCATGGAGGCTCTGTTTCACATGAAAGGCTGGACCAGATGATCTTTTGAGTTCCCTTCCAGCCTGGCCTGTTCCATGATTCTGTGGAGATCTTCTGTGAAGGCCTGTGCCAGAAAGCCTATGATGGTGGGCTTTGAGGTCAGTCCACTGTCAGGTGACAGAGCAGACAAGCTGTGTGGGATGACTGTTCCCACAGGTTGCTGTGCTACAGAGACAATGCTCCTTGTTTGGAAATGATAATGTTGATTATTGGGTGAGTCATTGACTGTGGATATTGTAGGTGGAGAGACTAGCCAATAATGTGAAGCACGAGACAAAAAAATGCAACCTTTTACAGGGAAAGTTAAAAAAATAGACTTGAGGCTGTATTTAGACATGATGCCCTAAATGATCACCAATAGCAGTGATGTGAGCTGAGATAAATTTCAGAACCCCTCATAGTAACAATTACACTGTCTCACTTACCACAAAAGTAGGGACTTTGTTTTCCTTGCTGCAGCAGCCACTTTGAAAATTGAAGTTTGGATTTCTTTTTTTATTTGTTTATTTTAAAATAAAGTGAAAGAAAAGATGAAATACTTCCATTTTTAAAGAGCCCTGAAGTTTTAACCTGTGCTGTCTCCCATGTTCCATGTCTTTGGCAAAATGAATATTTGGTACAACCATTTCAGTAACAATTTATGATGGGCTGAACACTTTCTGGTTCCCCTCATGGGTTAATTTTTATTTAGCTCCAGCATCATTTTATGAATGCAATATTTGGCTCTGGAAAATATACCAGTGCAAGTTGCTGTCACGTAAAGAGCCATATGCGCTTTACCTCACCCTTGGGTAACAGTGTGCTGTGACTCTGTGCTTCTTTTGGAAGCAAAGCGCATGACCGTCGCTAGGGTTTCCAGAGTTCTTCTAGCATTTATTCTTACTTAGCTCTGAACTGAGAAGTGTCACCTTCTGTCACTTTGTGTTCCTGCAGAGAACACGACTAGGCTCTTATACAATGCTTTCACTTTGTTGTTGTGGGTTTTTTTTAACTGGTAGTTCCTTAAATAAGTTTGAGAGCGTGTGTGTGAACTGACAGAAATCTGTTCAAAATGTCTGACTGATACCAGTAGGATACCCATGACTTTAATGAAAGATTAATTGAATAAATTAATTTAATTGAAGCTGGTTCTTCAAGGAAAGCACCTCCCTGGATTTCTTTATACAGAAAAAGGAAGCAGTGATGGTAGAGCTACAGGTGTTGTGTAGTTTCCAGCTACAACTAAATAGCAGTAATTATGGAGGAAGGGGTGAAATTACGTTCATTTGCAGACAAATTAATATAAAAATAGCATTGATTTACTAGGAGAATCTTCAGCTGGCCTCCACCTTGCAAGGTTATTTATGCTACTGTAAAGTGTTGCTGAGCCAGGATGGCAATTTTTCTGTGCCCTCTTTGGAGTGGTATGCAGCGTAACCTGCAGGCACCAAGGCAGAAATTTAGAAGTAGTGGCCAATGTTTTTACTGCACCTTCCCTTCTGAAGCCCCAAACAAGCAGGGATGCAGCAGAGAGCAGACTGTGTGGTGTATGCTCAGCAGAGTTGTTCACACAGAAGGGAACAGCTGTACAAGTGAATTTGGCTGATAGGAACTACGAGTCTGAGTGATTTAAAAATCTGCTTCGTCAAAACCAGATTATGTGCTAAACTGAGTACTTCCACCCAAACCTTGGCAGGCAATCCAACTCTGGTATCTCACAACACAATCTCCGCTAGACTAGCAGCGTGTTGTAGGTGACTTAGTTGTGCTTTTACATGTGACAGAAGCAGAAGCTCTGACTGCTCACATCTATCTCTATTTTTGATTAAATGGGAATGGGATTTTGAGACATTTAGACTTTTATTTTCCAGTGAAGTAATTTGTTATCCCTGACATAATCCACTTCTTTGAGTCATTGCCAACTTTCTCAAGAGAATTCCTTTTTTTCCTGTGAAGATGCAAAATCTGCTGATTTCAGTAAACTTAACTGCTGTATATGCCTTTTTATTCTTCCCTGGATTCAGCAGAAATGTGCAAACTGTTCCAGTGCCTGAGATGCTAGAAAGGGACCACCACAGTGCTGGGGCAGCCCCTTTGCTCACTCACAGTGAGCTCTCTGTGGCTTTGTAACAGGCAAGCAGACTGACAGAGCCCTAGAGGGAAGTGAAACTGAACGGTGAGGCAGCACCATCATTCTGTCCCTCTCACAGGGACTGCAGTTTACATAGCAGATCATCCAAAACGAGGTGATAGCTTGCGGGATTTGCAAAAGGCAGATGATTCAGAAAAACAATGCCTCATTTGCTTTTCACTTTCTCATCTTAATCACTTTTCCCTCCTTTATAGCTGGGTTTCATCCTGTGTTTCTATATTCAAGACTGTCAAGGGCTTTGCCAGTACAATCTTGTGGTACATGTTGGATGTACCAACAGGATAGAGGTACCACACATTTTTTCCATCCCCCTGTTCTTGCACCGTGTTGACTTCTTTTTCTAGTGACTGGTTACATTTTCTGTGCTTTTAAGTAACATTTGCCTGCTTCTTCACACACTGGGAAGTCTCTCTTGTGTTGTTCTTATCTCTTTCAGGGATATGTCATTTATTTACCACTTGAATTGTTCAGTATCCTCTTGCTACCAGGAAGGACAGAGTCTGTTGTGAAATACCTTCTTGTTCTTTGGGTATTGATTTCAATGACAGTTCACGAGGGTTTTTGTTTTTTTGGGAAGTGCACTGCATTCTTATAGGTTCTGCAGTCAGCACTCATGATTGTATAAATGATTAAGAATAGATGTTTAAATAAAGCTCTAGAAATTGATAAAATAGACTAAGATACTATTTAGACTAAGACTGATCTCTTTGCGCTGGCCATAGTACTGGGAAGTTTTCCCCTTTACTAAATAAGTCTAAACCATTTTTCACTTACCTTCATAACTGAATTTCATGGAAGTAGTACAGATCCTCCCTACAATGCTGTATATGAGGAATTAATAGCCATAGGGCAAAACAATGATGCTGGAGTAACTGCATCATGCCCAGTGATCATAACTTCTGTTAAGTTTGGAGAAAATTTTCTGCCCAGTGAGCTCTTCCCAGTTTCTACCTTTTTTGGTTGGTTTCTAGCTTTCCAATGCTCAAAAATAACTCCCTTAATCTGACCTGAGCAAGGCTGATGTGCTTTTGTCAGTCTCTTGAGTGGGTAAGTCTCAGGTACATCCAACACAGCCTGGGTGATACTTTGTTTTGATCCACAGCTGAATTCAGTACCAGAAAGCCACCAGAGTGGATCACAAGTCCTGTTTGAGTTCACAATGAAGTGTTCATAACTTTCAATACTTTTTTTTTTTTTTTAAATTTGTTCCCAGATTGCTGGAAAGTGTTACTGAATATTCACTGAGAAACAAGCTGGGAATTATCCAAGAGGAGGAGGGAGGCTCATTGCCTCTTACTCCTTCCCTCTGATTTGTGCTGAACCATTGCCAGGCTTTAACTTTACAAGGTTTATTTTTATCGATTTTCAACAATAAACAGTGGGAGTATCTTCAATAAAAGATTTACAGTGCATCATGAGGAAATACAACTCCCTACCAAATATTATATTGATCTATTCCCAAATGCTACTGAAACAGTCTATAAAACCCCAAATGAAGTCCGGTGATGGAGAACTTCCTCTTTCTAGTGACAGATGCATATGACTGTTATGTCTTCAGAAGACAATAAAAGGGAAGGGAGTGACTCTGCTTCTTTGACCATATCTTCCACAGCCCAGTTAAATCTGTCAACTCAATGTAATCCACATAAATAACAAATTTGGGAACCAAGGGAACTGCTAGTGTGTCTGAAGATTCCCATTCTTTGAAGCTGCCTCTCCTGCTGCAGTCAGACCATAATTAGTCACAGAAGGCCTTGTTGTAACTAGTAAATGGATGGACCAACAATGATTTGAATAGTCTGGTTCTGGCTGGAGATATGCCTGGAGCCCTGAATATTCTCAAATGGGTGGGTGAGATGTAAATCACTAGTCATCATATAAAATACAAATAAATCTGACTTCTATTAAAAAAAAAAAAAAGACAGTTTTTTAGACCATCATGTAGTTTCTGCTGAAATAACCTCCTGAAGTGTGATCTGATGTGTAAATTTTTCCAAGAATCCTTCCTCCATTTCTACTCTGTTTCATTCTAATGGAATGGTTCAATAATTGGTGTCTTCTTTCTGGTCAGAAGGATGATGAATGCAGCCCTAAAGGTTGGAAACTGTAATGTGTACAAGTCTGCTGTAGAAAATTAATTTAGGGCTTTGCTTTCTAAGCAAGTTACTGTTACAGCAGTCAGCTGAGTGCTTGCTGAAACTGCGAAGAATTAAACATTGCAACATTGTTCCATCCTGGTTCTCCACTGGAAAAAAAAAAAGGCAATAGATTGGAAACATCAAGTCTGGGGTTTTACTAGTACTTTGGAGTCAGGAACTGAGTTTTCTTTGAATTTCAAAGGCAGTTTGTAGCTTTCATTGAGGGCCTTCTGAAAAAGCTGGTTTATGGTTTTTGTTTTTGTTCCCCAGTGATATCTAAACTGAGTAATAAAATAATTGCTGACATACCGGTTTATTTACAATGTTGTATTCAACAATAAACAGAAGGCATGCTGATCCTTCTATCCTTTAATCTTTGTGTTTTTACTATGTCTTCAGCCCGCTCCTCAGCCGGGTCCTGGTGGAACAGAGGAAGGGGATACATGGTAAGGGCAAACAGAGAGCCACAGAAGGCGGCAAACTCACTTCTTTCCCAATACAGAGAGGAAGTTAAGGAATAAAATTAGGCTGGAAAGAGTCATGGCCTTTGTGGGACCAAAGAGACACAACCTACTGTACTGAGGACAGAGCTGCCAGAAATGTCAATGCCACTGGACAAGGAAAAGCACATCTCACAGGGGTGGGTAACAGCTGCTATACAAACCTGGAAATGGCACAGAGTAACATGGACAGGAGACTTAAATGTTCATGAGACTATAGGGATGGTTTATTTTTTTCCAATGTGTTAGGTTAATGCATCTGTAGAATATCTTCCAGTGATAGTTCACATACCTGAAGAAGAAAATTTCTCTTTAGGAGGTAATTTCTGCATATGTGCTGTGAAGTGAAACATTGCAGGATCCAGACATCAGATGGATTAGTCATGTTGATACCTCACATCTGGAAACATAAGCTAAGCTTTTGGAGGTCAAATAGACAAACTCTGAAGATCAGAATAACAGCACTGTTTTGGTAGTGCTGGGGTGATAAGCCTCCTGGGTACTTACTGGATGTGTCCTATTGGTGGCCTTCATTTCAATGCCAGTTGCACTATGGTGAGCACTAACCCTATCAGTAAGTTCCTAATTTTCCATAAACTGGAAATGTATCTCCTGGAACAGACTGGTTTACCTTTTGTTTTCTCCATTTGCAATTCTATCCTTAAGCCATATAATATTCATTTGCTACCTATAGTTCAAAACTTTATCTTCTGAAGATGGGTCAGTAAATTGTGGATCCCCAGAACACATTAATAGCTTAAATACGGCCATGTCAAGAATGTAAATGAAAAATTGTATCTGCATGGCCCCTGATGTAACAGAAACTTCTTCCATCATTGGTTAGGCTCAAACTGCTTTCTGGTCCTATTTTATAAGATTTCTTTGACAACTGAAGTGTGATAGTGCAATCCAGACTTCACTAGTATCCATATGCAATCCCAAAATCTCTACAAATACGTGTCAGAAAAATGATGGGCAAATGATCATCTTTTTTGCATGAGATTCATCTTTTGGAGACTCCCTGCAGAACTTGGCTGGAAAACGCCCTAGCAGGCACAGGAACACTTGAGTGACTCCTCTGTTGGTTATAGTTTGCCCTCATAAGCTGTGCTGTAGCAGTGTCTTATGCTAAGCTATTCAAAGTCTGACCCCTAGAATCACAGAATGGTTTGGGTTGGAAGGGACCTTAAAGACCCTCTGGTTCCAACCCCTCTGCCATGGGCAAGGACACCTTCCACTACACCAGGTTGCTTCAAGCCCCATCGAACCTGCTCTTGAACAATTCCAGGGATGGGGATCCACAGCTTCTCTGGGCAACCTGTGCCAGTGCCTCACCCCCCTCTGACCCATGATCCATGCTCTCAGTGAGCTTCTGTGGTAGGCTCTGAGACTGAACAGAAAAGCTGAATGTTATGCAAAGTCATAGAAGGCTAATGGAACATGAGAGTGCTATGGGTTGGATCATCTCTGTTCTGCGGAGGGATCTATGATGACTTCTTATCTATCCTCAGGACCAAGACAAAGACACGTGTGAAGGATGTAATGACAGTTCTTAGATCACTTATGGAGTGTTCAGGACATGCATACATATGTGGGTTTTTGTTCTTCTGAAACAGGCAGTGACAAGCACGCAGGTCTTATACTGGAGGCAATGACGCCTGCTAGAAAGACCACAGAGTTCCTTCAGGCAGGGTGGGTAACAGTGTGGAAATAACTGTTTTGAAAGCTCAGAGCTCTCAGGGCTTTCTAACTTGGTAGTGATAAACTGCTGGCTGAAAACATTTCTCTGTACCTGATCTTTCAGCTGTACATATTTACATTTCTTGAGATCTGGGACAGCCAAAGTGAATACTGTACTGGAATTGGAATTGGGTCACTACCACCCTTCTCCTTCCCTTTTTAAGAGATAAAAAGGGGATCTCTTTTCCATAGGAAAAGAAGCAGTGTTACTAATGACCTAACATGCTCTCATAAAACACCTTGTGACCAAAAGGAGTCAATGAGTGACTAAAATAAAATACACAAATCTCTGTGACAGTTGGTAAGCTTTAACACATTATAAAACCATTTCAGTGCTTGACAGGAAGAGGTAGAACTTTAAAAATATTCCAAATGTTCTGAAGCAAACAGTGGATGAAAGAAGCAGGTGAACTACTACACACAAGGAAGTTGTCTTTTTTTTCCTCTTTAAGTCTTGTGCTGCTTTGCTGGAGGGCATGTAGGTCTGCAGGGCTGGAAAGCCTATGCTCTTGTGACACCTGTACTTGGCAACTGGTGTTTACTTGTCTTGGGGATCTAAGAAGAGTGTGTACAACCCTGTCTATACAAAGAGAATGCAAAGCATTGAATAGCTCCTTGTGCTTCAGAAAACCCTGAAGGAAATACTTTCAGAAGGAAATACTTTTTATAAAGATGTCTGTCTCTGGAAATGTTGCTACTGCCATAAAGGCTCTCTACTGCACCATATCTAAATTCCTTTCTAGATGTCTGTGGCAGTTCTTACCATTTCAAATTAGCATTTGCGGTATGCTATCTCTATCTGAGACCCTCATTTTCAGAAGGTAATTCTTTCTGCAGCAGAGATAAAACTTCAGCATCTTTTTGCTCTAGGTGTCAATATTTGCTGTCATTGGAGGCAGCTTTAACAGAATCAATTAGCTTGGGAAAGACCTGTGAGATCAAGTCCAACCTATGACCAACTGAACACCACCTTGTCAACTGGACCATGGCACCAAGTGCCACATCCAATCTTTTCTTAAACACCTCCAAGGATGGTGACTCCACCACTGCCCTGGGCAGCCCAATCCAAAATCTAATTACCCTTTCTGAGAAGAAATTCCTCCTAATGTCAAACTTAAACCTCCCCTGGTACAGTTCGATGCCATTTCCTCTCATCCTGTTGCTTGTTACCTGGAACAACAAACAAGCTCTCTGCAACTACCTAAAAGGATGTTGTAACAAGGTGGGTGTCAGTCTTTCTCCCAGTTAACAACTGACAAGATGAGAGGAAATGGCCTCAAGCTGTGCTAGCGTAGGTTTAGATTGGATAGTAGGAACTTTCTTCACTGAGAGGGTGGTTAGGCATTGGAACAGGCTGCCCAGGGAGGTGGTGGAATCACCATCCCTGGGAAAGTTCAAAAGGCATGTGGGTGTGGCACTTGAGGATATGGTTTAGTGGTGAACATGGTGGCGCTGGGTTAATGGTTGGACTAGAGATGTTGGAGGTCTTTTCCAAATTTAAGACTTCTGAATCTGTCAGATGCTGAAAAATACAGGAAGTTCCCACCTCTATAAGCTGCCCTCGTGTGAACCACACCTACCTCTCTCCTTGTAGGATGTTCAGCTAAACAGAACTGTACAGAAGAACCTTTCAGTCTTCCTCTGGTTCTGACTAAGCACAGGAGTATTTTATGTGGAACTAGTCCTACAGGACATCGGAAACTTATAAAAAAAGATCTCTCAGTACCAGCAGAGTAGAGAATGTTTGAATCAATACTGAAGGCCAGACACCCACTGAAGTTTATGAGGGGTGATTCTGAGCCTGATTTGACAGTGAAGAGCTGGATTTCTCTGATGAAGCTCAAGGATTCAAAGGTGATTCAACCTTGCTATAATTAATTTTGGTGCCACATTGTTACTGATAATTTCTCTAGAATTATGGCTGCCAAAGAATCCAAGAACTGTAGACCATGTATCGTGAAAATTCTAACTCTGCATCATTGGACTGCTTGGTGTTCCCAGGTCCGAGCTGTGCTTAACTTCTTCAGAAGAATTTATGTAGGATAAAATCAGGATCTGTTTTGCAAATGTTCTGTTCCTTGTCTCCATCTAATCAAAGTCCAGCCATGTTAGGAGACTTGCTGACAGCCTAGGACAAGAAGTTAGAAAAGCAAAAGAGCTCTGGTCTTTCTCAAGTGTTTCTGCTCAGGCAAACTAGAACCAGAGGCCAGGTGCCTGTATGACTTCTGACATCTTGATGCAAGATGTTTTGCTTGCTCAGGCATCTTAGAAGATTCATGTGATGCTCATCAACTCAAGTAAAGTGTATCTTATGTAGACAGTCTTTAATGACACCACTACATTACAGAGCAAATGTCTGAATGCTAGGGAGGTCATGCTCATTCACAGGGTATGCACAGACATGGAATTCTTCCTAGGCTGAAGCAATTTCTCCAGTCAAAGGGAAAAAAACCCAAACCAAACAAATCAGAAATGCTACAGTTTCTTAACTAAACCACATCTTAACACTTATTTAAGTGTTAATATAAACAAGAAAGTAAAGTAAGAAAAAACTAATGAAGATTAGTGAAAAATAAAATTACTGCTCTCATTGGCTAATGAAAAGCTCTTTGTAGCCACTAGTAATCTGAAGAATGAGGGGATGGATTAACACTACTCTTGCACAAAGAAATGCAGTTATTGCTTTCACAGGTACTGCTAAACAATGTTCTGCTATTCAAGAGTACCAGACTCACGAGTACCAATGGCTGCATGCAGCACCTCTGTATCAATGCACAACACACACACACTCAGAAGAATTACAAGTATTCTTAAAGATATTAGAATTCAGGAGGATTTTTTTTGGTTTTGTGTATGTAATATCCAGAGGCAGATGAAAGAAAGTGTCACAGGTAAAGAAGCTCAATATAAATTATTTGATTTTAACAAAAAGGGTGACAGAGAAATTCCTATCTCAAGGATGTGCCTTATGGGGATTCACAGTAGTTTCCCCAGGCCTAGATGTCTCAAAAGAAGAGCCTATTGAAAGCCTGAGAAACTCAAACACAATAAATCACCAGGACCAGGTGCTGTTTTTAAAAGAATCCTGCAGTAAACATGACAAAAACTAGAGATACAGTTAGGATTCTGTCAATTACAATTGAAAATCTCCACTGCTCTGGACAACTGTTCACAGCTAAAGAGAAAAACCTGCAATTTTAGAGGAAACTGAGATACATTTGTAGCAAAAGGCAGTGCTTTTCTCAGGCTACTTACTTTATGCCTGAATAAGCATAAAATAATGGGATCACAATGTAACAGCTCTGCAAGTTATCTGTATGTTCTAAGTGACTAGAATTGCTTAAACAAACTAAAAATTAAAGCTACTCCAAGAACCATGAGGAAGTCCTGAAGTTTAATCCTAAACTGGGAATGGAGTAAGTAACCACTCCTCAGAAGAGGAAGAATATTTTAATTTTTCTGAACAGGGTAAGTTATTTGAATCTTCTTCAATATGCTGCTAATTTATGAGGGGGCTTGTAAACTCTCCTGTGAAAAAAACCTCAAACCAAACCAAAAAACGCCTGAAACCCAAAGACTCAAAAAGCTGCTTCAGACACAGAAAGAAAGCAGTTTGAGGATAGATTGCAGGAGGGAAGAGGTGAATCCCCTTGCTGGTTGCTGAACAGCCATGAAGTTCTTTAATGCTGCTCCCTGCTTTCCATCTTCAGCAGATTTAGAGAATGTAGGAGCATAAAGCAGTTTAAAGCCACCTTTACTGGTGCTCTCTTCAGCAATAAAACCCAGAACTTTGGCATAATAGAGGACTGTGACGCAATTCACAAATACTTCATTATCTCAGTGTTCATCTACTGGAAACATAAGGTATTCCTTTAGTGTGCTTTAATGGGTACTTATATTTATTGTATGCTCACTTTATCACTACTTCAGGAAACATCTTAGGAAAAGAATATGGAACATGCAAGGAACTGCACAGTTAGTCCAATAAAAGCAAATTCCACTACCCTTTGAAATCCTACCTGCAGCTTGCTTTCATCTGCTAACAGCAATACTTATCACTGCCAACAACCTTTGAACAAAATAATTTTGTGACTTTTTTGCGCATATCCTTGATTTAACAAGAAAGATGGGCAACATCTGTGGGCAACTTCCACTGGGTATTTTTTCAGAAGCAGGAGAGGTGAACTTGAATCTCCTCAGGCTTCTGAAACCCAGGTTTTCTGTTTTGTGGAAGAGTCCTCTTGCCTTGAGATTGTTTCAGATAGTTTCTTAAAACTCTTCTGAGGGATTTTAGCAAGTTGTAACAATTTAAAACCAGCTCTTTGTTCTGTCCCCATCTTTCCCATTCCCCCTTTTCAATCACAGCATGTACCCTTACCCTCTTGTTTCTGCCAGCTGTTCCAAAATGTCTGATCACTGATTTTTTTAATGTGTTCTAAGAGTGAGAAAAAGTCCTTAAGCATTCTGGCTTTCTTGACATCATGCTAGTCTTCTGTGCTGGAGTAGAAAACTAATTGTCACATCAGTTCCTCTAGCACTGTTGCAGCTATGGATTTTCAGCCACAAATCCAATTCTTTAAATGAAGATGAGGTGCTACACCTGATGCAGAAAGAGATAACTTCTGTATTGTTTATCTCAGAGCAGAAGATCCTGTGCCTCTGCAACAGAATCCTTGTGTCACCCAGTACTACATTTCATACAGTGCCTACAGCATTCCATCACCACATGCATATACAGTGACCATTACAAGGGAGATTTTAGGTTCTCTTTACAAACACTTCGGAAAAAGAAAAAGCCAAAATGCCTAATAAGTGTTCTGCAATTGCTGGAAAACACAAACTGGAAGTATGCAGCTAGTTGCATTGGTAGCAACTTAGAACACATACAAAAAACATCTTAAAGCAAAGCAAATGTGATTAAAAAAACCCGAAGACTCTTGGTAAAACTGTACCGTGTTAAACAGCAGAAGCTCTCATAGATGTGCCTCCAAGAGCTTCAGTCATTAAATAAGGCTGTACCTGGTTAGTTCACTGCCAGCTTACAAACTTTTGTATTTTAAAACCCTGCATTCTTGACAGAACTTAATCTAAATACTTTGCCTTAGTCAGGCTGTAAATGTGATATTAAAGCATGCTAGTCTTAAGTTTTATCGCAAGGACAAAGTACTGCTCTACATTTTTACTACAGCAATTTAAAAATAAACCTCTATAAAGGCATTAAGAAACTGTGTGCAGACACTCTATTTAACCAAGCTTTAACATTTCTTATCCACAAGAGGTAAAACGTGATTCAAAGGTAGTTTTTACAAGCACACACATTTTTCTTCTCCCTCCACTTTCTCTATTTGTGATACGGGATTGAAAAAAATTGCTTGCTGAGTGCAACGAACAGCTGAATTCAAGCACAATTCCTCTCTAGAACCTCCACAGCAATACAACCAACAGGGGGCTGTCTGGCTACACGATGTTCCCAAATCTGCAGTGAAATCCTTTTTCTGACTGTACAACCTACCATTCACGCACACTTCCTAAAACTGGTTGAAGCACAAGTCATTTAACAGATTTCATACCTTCAAAACATTAGAGCTCTTGTCCATCTTTGTCTCACGCTACTGGAAATCTCATATTTTTGATCTGGAAGTTCCATTATAGATGGATAATATAGCTTTAATGTATTTATTGATGTGTCTGAAAATAACAGATATTGCTTGTTGGAAAAGAGGGAGACTTTCACATTGTCTTGATAACAGGAAATGTGTATCACATCTGCTTTATGCTAAGAAGCTGTATCTATATGAGCATTTTTGTGCTCATTTCATATGTTGATACTAATCTTCTGTACAAGGAAAGAGATAGACCAAGATGTTTTTAGACCTTTTGATACTGATTTAAAGACCAGATAGGCAAAGTCTGTCTGTAGTAGTGTCAAGAAAGGAAAAATAAGGCCCTGAATATTCCTTACAGTGATTTAAGCAATGTAAATGAACTTTAAAACTGGAGTGCCAGTCTCACTGTTGCTTACAGCAAGCACATTCAGCTGGCTGAGCTTACAAAAAACTAAAGTCATTCAGTGAAACCACCAAGGAAATGTGAGAGCCAGGGTAATAGTGAAGGAAACAAGAAGACTCATTCCCAAACTTGTCTGGCTCAAGAATCACAAGGCTGTGGAACCATAGTCTTATATTATTGTTGACTATTCTAGCTGATTGAATAATATAACCCCTGAAGCTCTTCCTTTGCCTTTATTTCAATAAAACATAAAAAATTTATACATTTGAGACTTTATATGCTATAATTTATGCCTTATATACTTCTAATTTTATAACACTTAAGGTCTTTTAGAGTATTTGTTGAGAGATTCCAAAATGTTTTACTTTTAAAACCACTTAAAAGTATAAAAGCTGCTGACAGAAGGTTCTTTTATGGGCAATAAAGCCACATGCTTGCCCTGCAGAAACATAGAGAAATGTGAAGCTTTCTATCCATGTCTGACTCCTATGGCTATAAACAGCAGAAGAAAACACTATGGATATATTATTCCTATCTCTCAAGAGAAACTAAGCCTTCACCTACTCAGCACTGTATACTTTAGATTGAAGATACAAACCAGATAAATGCTGCTATAATTAATATGTTAATTTGAGAACTTTTGAACATCGGGTTGAAATTTTACAATAAGAGGCAGAAGCAATATAAGAAATTTAATTGTATTTATTAACAGAGCTATTATAAGTGAATAAAATGTGGGAAAAAAATAAGAGTTGCATCTGATGACCATTAAATAGCTTCTAGCAGAAATAAACTATTTAGAGTGAAAAAGAAGTACTCCAATGATTATTATCCCCCTCACAGAAAGATGAGCAATATCACTCATGCCATTGCATTTTTCCCTAATTTTTTCTTATTCCTCTTTATAGTCAAATATTTAATTGTGATACACACTTACAACTGCCACCTTAGAAAGGAGATTCACATATATCTCAGACATAAGTTTTCCTTCAAATAAATTTTAAATATTTTGTTTTTTACATGAAGAATTGCTGCTGCTGTTAAACTGGTACAATAGCAGCTCACCACTTTGGATTTATTTCTATCATTTCTTGTGACTTCTGTGACAATAGGTTGTGATGAAGATAAATGGAGTCTAAACACTTCAAATTTCCACCATTACTACTAATATGGCTACCTGATTAGAAGAGACTTCCCCCAAGACTTAACAAGATACCACGACTAAGGAAAAAGTTGAAACATTTTCAGATCACTGTATCCAAATTTCTAGTACAGACCACTCTTACTTAGCAAAATGCGCCATTGGCAGTACCAAGAAAACTGCCTTTGAAATTTGAAGAAAATTGCTGTAGAAGTCCTAAATACATAGGTGTAAGTCACTTTATATTTTTAGAGATGCAGTGCTTACCACTGTACATTAAGAAATTGTTACAATTTAACTAGTTCATTCTTTCTGGAAATTCTGTAAATTTATTGTCAAATATGCTGAAGTTCAAACATGTACATTACCTTTAGTGTATAGAAGATTTTGCAGGATGTTGACGATGTTACTTACAAAAGTGACAAGAAACAAATGGCACACACAAGTGTTTAATAATAAGAGTTATATTTGCAAAATGAATCAGTGACAAGACAGGACACAAATCAGAGTATTTTGAAGTTCACAGGACTGCAGAAATAGACCATGAATAAACATCATGGAAACTCTGCTTCCCAGCCTGAGCTGGTAACAAGGAAAGTTGATTGCAGATCTGGTCTTTAAAAGATGCACAGTACTCACCTCTTCCTCTGAAATCAGAATTAGTAAGTGCCATAGAAAATTCAATGAGGAAATGCATTACTGTAGTACAGCTACTAAACAAAAGTAGCCAACAGCCCTTCAAGGTATGTGCCCATTGCCCCTGTTTTAAATGTGAAACAGAGGTGTAGAAACTGTCATAGTATGCAACAGTTTGAGGTTCCCTTTCAGAAGACAGGAGACTGTCAGCAGACATAACTTTACACAGTATTTTAATTCAAATGACAACTCCTAAGAAGCTCAGCTACCAATGTGAACCATCAGTGTTTTTTTCAGACATGAGAGTCTTAAATCGGGCACCTCTAAAGTAAAGCACAACATAAGCACTACAGAAACAATGGCCTGGTAACTTGTCCAGCATCACGTGAGAATAAAGGCAGAAAAATAAACATCACATCCAATTCTTAGGAATTCTCGCTTGACATAACCATGAATACACGATTTCCTCTACTTGCAGCCATTTGTCCCATTGCCTACAGAATTTTTTACTAATTTCTGCAGCACCCATAGCAACATCAGGCTTCTTGTTTGCACAGCCCACAAACATCTTCCTTGGCCCAGCACCACACCAGGCCGATCCTATCAACAAATTAAATATTCTGTGTGATCACAAAGATTGCTTCATATTATACTGACACAAGGGGGCAAATGAAGATTGCAGAATCTTAAAGCAGGAGTTATCTAACTTCTTAGTGTTTCATTTTGTGATCTTCATGTTCTTTTTACAGTTATTAGCTTGCACTTTGTTTTTTTTCCCCCCCCACAAAAGCATTTTCTCCTTTGAATTCTAATTCCCCTTATTAGACGAAGCATTTTATTTACTTCCACAAAGATGATGAGAGAACTGAAGAATCTTTCACACGAAGAAAGGCTGAGCAAGCTGAGACTCCAGCCTGGAGAAGAAAAGGCTTGTGTTTGTGTGATCTCAGCAATGTTTCTAAATGCCTGCTGGAGGGGGTATGGGAGAGTAAAGAAGACATAGCCAGGCTCCTCTCAGTTGTGTCCAGAGACAGGATAAGAAGCAACAGGTAAGAAATGAACTGCATGAAATTCTAGCTGAACAGGACAGGCTGCAGAGTCTCCATCCTTGAATATATTCAAAATTGACTGGACACAGCCCTAAAGAAACTACCCTGTTTGAACTAGAGATCTCCCTTACAACCTCAACTACTTTTACTTTGGGACTTCTTTTCAGGACCAAAATCCATGAAGTAGCTGAGGGTGCTAATAGGCTTGCCCTCTTCTCTGTGGAATATGATGAGGGGGATGAAATTGACAGTGATTTCCCATATGATAGCAAACAGTCTGCATTCCCTTCTAGATCTGAAGTGCAGAGCACTCCAGCGAATGTTAGGAATGATCTGAGGAGTGCAAGCCCCTTTCCCCAAGACTGACTCATTCTCTTTGCCTTGAGCCAGATCCCCTCTGTCAGGCTGCTGCTTCTTCCAATTTCAATAAACAAACAAACGCCCAAATCTTTGCCCAAAGTATTTCAATCTTTCTGATTTTCCAGTTCATCAGATCTGTCCTTCCCATATCTGTTCTCAGCTCGAACCTTTTAACATTGGATTTCTAGACATGTTCCTAACACTAGTTGTCTTCACTCATATACAACTATTAGTCTCAGGTAATTTTCAAGCAGGCCTATCTTTTCTTGCCCTTTTATGTGAATTAAGCATCTTTTTCCCATACAGTTCCTAAGCCTAGCAGAAAATAAGCACCTGAACTGAAAATAGTGAGCCTTCCTTTCTTACATCAGGCACAGTCCTTAGGACCCCAGAGTTGCAACACAAAGTGAGTTCAATCCAGCCACAGCCTATGGCACCACCCATACAGGCAAACCTCTGGAAAATATAACTGCTAATACTAAGCCACCTTAATATTACTGAACCATGAGAGAAATGTAACATCCTTTTCAAAGGTTTAGGAACTGAACCATTTGAGTAGGCCTTCATAAGCACTTGAAATAGTTTTCTTAATCCAGACAGGAACTTTGGTTCCTCAGTTCAACTCTGGTTCTGCAAATGCTCAAACTGTGTTTTCACCATGTCACTGAACTATTCTAAGCCGCTAGGGCCACCAAACAAGGCGGTCGAACCTTTGCCCTTCTGCTTCTTCCTGCTCCCTGCTATTTCCTGCCCTTGTGCCAGTGATAGGAGTTTGCATGGTGAACCAGAAGGAAGCACAGTCTGTTTCACTCTTCGCACAAAGGCCAACATGAGCACAATGAAGTAGTCAGGAACAAACGGTTTGGCCACTGGACTTTGACAAAGCCATGCAAATAGACTTACTTGCTGTATGCTCTCAGGTCTGTGATCAGCCCTGTAGATTCACACCTACTCATAGAAGTCCCTGGGTACATTAAAATACTAGATCTACAAGAGCAACTGGATGGAGGGCCTGCTGCAAGCACCAGTCTGCAGCACGCTGAAAAAAAATCAGTGACCTTTAAGGTCTTCCAAGCATTTCCAAGTCTTCAAACTGAAGTGTATGTGCAGGTCTTTAATATTAAGCAGTTGCAAATAAGCAGATGCAACATAGTGCTACTTGAAGAAACTCAGTGAGAAAGCTATCCAACTTTGAGCCAGAGAAGATACTTTTTTGAAGTAGTCAACCTCATCTTGGTCATGTATCTTAAGAGAAATGTAGTAGGTAAATGTGCACACAGAAGTGTTCTTTATGGAAAGCTGTAGGCTATCTAATTCTGCATAGCTGTGCTACTGAGAACTGCTCAGGTCTGAATTAAATCGGAAATTTTAGCCATTAGTAATTTTACCAGTTCAAATCCATAGCAGTAGAAGACAAAGAGTGTGATTTTTACCAGTCTAAAGTATGGTCAGATAATGCAAACTTATGAATTATAACAACTTGGATTCATATTCATCTACACCATGTTTGTACCTGTGCAACTGCACCAGTAGCAGGCCTGTGAAGGCTAAAATCAAAACAAATCTCCAGTGCAGATAAGCTTTTTTCCTCCTTTAAAACATCTATATGATATATTAACTTGATTCTGTGAGCACCTATTTGAATAAGGTATGTGTATTTTAAATGGCAAAATACAACAGAGCTAATAAAATTAGATTAGCAAGTGATACTGAGTCATGATAGTGAAGAAAATAAAATCTTAAAAGGAAACACACTTTCAGATCTGTATCTAAAATTAGTGACATTTACATAACCATTAGTCTACATTTGACTCACCACACAGTTCTTGCATGCAGCTTTTAAAAGGAAAGGAGCCCAAGTAATTTCCATTCTCACTGCAGCAATTTGAATCATCTCAATGAAACATTCTCCTGCAAGAGAAAAATCTTAGTGGAAGATGAGAAAAAAATTAGTAAATTCATAGTCAGATACACAGTTTAAACTTCTAACCATAAAACTGTTACCTGTCTATAGCCCAGTGGTTTAAGAAATGAAGCATTTAATAAGCTTTGTTAAAAAAAATTGGAAGGCACATTTTCTTTATGAGTTCTCTTTGCTAAAAGCATGACCAAAAACTTCCCAGTTCCACTAATTTAGAAAAGGTTGTAAAAATGAACACAGTTTAAAGAGTTTTAATAAAGAAATACTGACAATTAAAGTAACATAATATTTATAGTTTTTAAATATATAAACAAACACACTTACCAAAGCATTGTTAGACAGGTGTAGCTTGAGATGGCTCCTTTAAAAAGTTCAGTTTCACATAAACCAAAGCAAAATTATATAAATGTCTATTCTATATTTACCATCAGATACTATGAAGCTCTAAATATAGTTTCTGAATAAATGAAAATACAAAAAGAGCTAAGAAAGTGTTCATATACAAACAATATACAAATTTATAGCAACAAAAAGGCATAGGAAATACATGCAATGTCCAGTTCCACGACTCGCGTGCAGAAGTGGCTAGCCTTACTTCAGCAGCACAGTTAATACTGGAGATATTTACAGTCTTAACACCAATATTTACGTGCTGCTAAAGTATGACAGACATCAGCATCACAAGATTGACTAATTCATAAGTGGTATGTCTCTTCAGGGTGATGAAATCCTTGTATTTTTGAGGCAGCACAATATGGCCTGCACCTTTTCAAAACCCACAAACCATTATGTGCTGCTACGTTATGCCAAGGTGTCTACCACGCCTCAAGGAAACAAACATACACAGAGCTGAATGCAGAATTTTCTTATTGAACTTTAGCTTTCATGTAGTAACATCAGTTGTATTAATGAACTACAAAATGTTTATAAAACATCTGTCCATTGCCAACCTGACTGTTTATTTACAATGAAGCTCTAGACTTTGTCACCCGTGCATAATACCTTAATGGGACATGAACAACGAACTGGACAATTGTGTGTCTGATTAGAGCAACTAAAGATATGCAGATGTTTATTTCAAAAGAAAACAAAAATGTCTGGGTTATTTTCTAATTTAACTTTTTGTCATCTGGAAACTTGGATGTGAAAAAAAAAACCCCAACGACTTTCAGATGTAAGAGAAAAAGAGCTAATGTCAAAATAAGCTTCTGTCAACTACTCTTATGAGTCCTCAAGCCATTTGTTAGCTCTGCAGCTTACCCCTACTGCAATTTTTGGGCATGTAGACTCAAAAGTATCAATTACTTCCACGGAAAAAAAAATATTTAAAAAAATCCACAACAGATTGTTGGCAAGAATAGTAACTTCTCTGTTATTATGAGCAGGAGTTCATCTGCCCCCACCCTAGAATGACCATGCTACTTTACTTGAAGTAGGCAAGAGATCTGGAGTTCACATCCGTGCTAGGTATCATTTTCTTAGACTAAAGAATGCCAGAGATTTCAGTGTGCACAGTCCTTTTACTGGTTCCCTAGATAACACGAATTATGCTCTCTTTAATGTTTTTATACCAAACTGTTAAGCCAAAAGCTACTTACATAGCATGGACACAAGCACTCCACTCCATTGCAATAAATCTTCTAGTCAGGTCACAATAGACAACTTCTGGAAATTAGCAGGGCTATCTGGAAGCACAAAAAGAGATTTGGCAGGCCATGTGGGGGAAAGATTGGGGAGTTTTTCTTTTCTCCCTTCCTATTTTTGTTCCTGCAGTAATACAGCAGGACAATATCTGCTAGAAGAGTCCATTGCCACAAATGTGCCAATTAAAGTGAGATTGCCAGTGTAAACTCACAGGTAACTGCAGCAACACTTTTTATATAGTTTATCCAGGTAGGAATGCTAACTTTAGGAACTGCATCAAAGAGCCATTTCCAGTATATTTTATACACACAGAGCTATATTTACCCTTATCCCCACCCCACCTCTTACTACCTATGTTTGTTTTTTAAATCGGACAGCTAAAATAGGCAAACTAGACTAAACAGGCACAACTTACCCAACTTACCCTGGTGAATTAAAGCAGGACTGCAAAGTTAAAATAAACCTAAACTGTAAGGGTATGCTCTGACAGTTGGTCTCCCCCCTGAAGAAACTGTGCTAGGCGTAAGCCAAGAGAAGAAAAAGCAAAGACAAAATCTCCACCATATATATATAAAATGTGGAAGGCATAGATAAAGATAGATGTGAGCAAAAATGCTAGCCAGCAGTAAGAGATTTACTTCAGCTTTTCTGGAAAAAGAGTATGAAAACTGTTCTCTAGCAAGAGAAAATACTGCTTTGTACTTGTAGATTTACCTTAAAAGATTGAAAGAAAATTATTTAAATAAGACAGCTGCAACATTTAATACCTTTGGAAGTGCATTTCTCATTTTTACATTCAGGCCAAATTCTTCATTTGAAACTCCATGTGTTTAATTGATACTATTCTTTCAACTGCCTGGTTGCTTTCAGGTTCTAGCTTAAGTATGGAGGGGTTTTTTCCTATTGCATAACTAAATCCCTCTAAAATTAAACCATACACACCATGAAATGAAGACTTGGCAGAACTATTATGCTATTTTCTACCGTAAGCACATTAGTAAGAAAACTTGCAGGTAATTCCACCCACCCATACAAAACAAGAACACAAAACCTTACATGAATTACAGGATTCTGGGCTGTTTGTTTGGGTTTTTTCCCCCCTTTTTTTTTTGTTTTTTTTTTTTTTGTTTTAATGATTTTGGAGTGTGTTTTGTTGCTGGTTTTTTTTTTTAAACTTTACTACAAAATGCCCCAAAAGAAACCAACCAACCCAAAATTCAACAGAATGTGACTATGTTTTCTACACTGCTATTAAAATGGATTTCATCGGCAAGGAGAGTAAGCAAATTATCACATAAAATTGAAGGCAGTGTATGTGAGAGAAGGGGTTGTGGAACAGGAAATGGATGAAAGTAGGAAGTCTAAGATAAGAAGTGTACTGATAGCTGAGCCAAGAATCTACTGAAATCCAGGAGTGTCTGCACAAAGCTGTGTACCATTATGTTTTGGTCTTAAAGTCAATATAGCTGTTACCAAGAGTGCTTCTCCTACCTTCATCCTCGTGTCTTAAGCCTGTGGATGAGAGACAGACAGACAAAAGAGACCTCAATAAAAGCAGGGAATCATGTATGCAAGCAGCTCCATTACATTTCCCAAGTCCCTAAAAGCAAGAGCTCTGCTGAGGAAGAAGGATTCTGAAGATGCAAAACTGAAATTCCACAGAAGCAGACTCACACACACAAGTCAGGAATGCTCTTTGACAGAAACTACTGGAACTGTGAAAAAAAAGAAAGAAAGAAAAAGAGAGTGTGTGTGTCTATGTATTTGTGCTTGTTTTAGCAATCAGAGTGTTCCCAAGCAATGAAGGAGCCTTTCATTGAATTCAGTATTTCTTAGCTGATTTATCAAAGACCAAGCTCAATATAAAATATCATTTTCAGTTTTTATTGTTTATGATTAAGAGTTTATGACAACACCAAGCCAAACTCAAATCTTTTCTGACCCTATGAAAACCAGCTACAAGTCAATTTCTGGCTACTATACACACTAATAAGCTCCTTAAATGCTACTATAACTACTAACAAGCTCCTTAAACCTCTATGTAACATATCCAGAAGGTACCACTAAGCCTGCAATCTGACTGACAGGTCAGTGACTTGGAGTAAAACATACCAAGGCCTTTATATTAAATACTGTATGTTGTCTGTAACACCCAAGAACATGATGTAAAATTAAACATCATGCCTTTTGCTAATACAATAAAAGCACTCTCTTGATACTTCTTGGCCAAAACCTCTTCCTCATCAATAGTGTTATACACCATTGCACACAATCATATTCCATTGCTTTTGTTACTTACTCATTAATGCAAAACACAGATCCAATATGAAAGCAAGGCTATTGCTTCACTGTTCATTGTGACCGTTTCCCAACCTTATTTCAGATTAAAATTAGAAAACTGAATGTGAACCTGAAAGACTTAAGTGTTCCACAGTCTAAAGCATTACATTTGTCCACCAGTGCTACCTTCCTCCACAGCCCTGACATCAGCAATTACATGTTCATATCTCAGTTTTCCCAGGTTAGCTTAGTTTAACTAGAAATGAGACAGGGTTTGCACTGAGATGGCACAGCATGAAGTGGGGCACCTTTGACAAGTGTGTCCTGCTCTGTGCATTCCATTAATAGAGTAAGTTACTTCTATGGTAGACAAGACATTTTGCAGTGTAGCTTTTTGGACAACTGCTGGTGAATTTGCCAAGCTCTCCTCTCACAGTTCAGTGCCACCAACACACCACTAAATATGAATAAACACACTGACAGTTCAACACTTGCTGGAAATACTTTTGGGGTTTTATTGAATTAATCTGGGAAAAAGACAGAATTAGAGATAATCTCACTGTTTACTACCAAGAAATCTGAACACTTCCATTCTCTAAAATTCTAAGATCCCAAAGTGTATGTAGCTGTATCTTTCTCATATAGTGTTTACACCCCTCCCAACAAGTTAAAACAAGAGTTTCATTTTTTTTGTGTCATATGCTTACTCAACACTGCAGTATTTATACAGCAAACATACCAGAATTTATAACTCTTGTTCATTCTTAAATCTTAGATTTAGAAGCATATTATTTTACTCCTGCCTTCTTGTTTCTTTGTTAAGGAACCATCTTTCCATCTAATTTGTGGTGTCAGCAGCCTTTAAAGTCATATACATGTATTTTTTAAAAGAAGAAAAGATTCCACTGAAATATTTCAGAACATTAACTTTAAAGGTATGAGTGTACTTTCGGCTACTATTCCATTATTATTTGGTTCAGGCATAACCTATGATACTCAGGTAATTCACTCAACTTAATTGAGGTTACTTTCCGGTCAGAGGAAGAATTAAGAGAATAAACTATATACCTTGATTGCTCTTCTCCTGAAGCAACACTGAGATTTTTAATTAATGTTTAAGACTGCAGTTCTAAAAAGAAAAAATAAAATAAAATAAATAAATAAAAAAATCTGTCTCTAAACTAGCGATTTCGTTGCTTTTTTTTTTTTTTAAATTAAATAACTCTAACACAGCAATAAATTTGCCTCACTTCATCTCACAGAGGTGCAGTAATTCAGGATCAAGCTTATACACATTCACCATGTAATAGGTCCTCCCATACCTTCTAGCAAGCAGCTGAATATTTCTAAGACTATTATAAAGTTGTGTAAAAAAAAAAAAAAAATCACAAGTAATGCGTTAAATAATTCTCTGAACAGAAAGATGAATATTTGAACAGAGATAACTAGCACGAATTTAGAGTTTTGGTAGCACAAACTTCGACATTAAAAAAAAAAATTGTGTGTTAACTACTTCCTGATTATGTCAACAATACTCCCCATATAATCATGGCAAAAGACTGGGAGAACTACATTTTTTGCAATGTGAAGTATTAATAACTAAAATGAAGCAGATAACTGCTGATTACTGAAATTTACTGCTACTAAATTTGGAGAATCTATATCATGTGTCCAGCCATCTCTCCAAGGATCATGAACAGATCTAGATTCGATAGAACAGATTTAGAGTAGCTGGAGAACTACTGCATTAGATAAACATGAAATAACAAAGCCAGCTTAAAATAAAAACCAGGAAGCAAAACCATTGAGAAACTCAGAAGTATAAAAATACCTGGAAATTTAGAAGTGCAGTTAAGGACTTACAGCACCAAATTCTGTTTTACACCCTTTTTACTTAATCTAAGACTCCAACTACCGCTTATACTAGCTTGACTCATGTATTAATTTGTATGAGGTGCACCCCCCCGCCGATTGCACTCAGGAAGACAAACCAAAGTGAAGACAGTTACTTGGTTCTGCAATATTGATGCTTCTATTGGAGTGATGAATAGCAAACAGAATGCAGTGGATTTCTGTGAAAGGCAAGAAACTAAAGGGAGTCAGTTCTGACTTGAATGAGAACAGTGTATCAATTTTTATAGCTCGCTAGCTAAAAAAGGCATAACTACGGGAAGCTGATATAGCACACAAAAAAATTATCAGTGTATAGTTTGGTATATTATCAGTGTATTTTAGAATCAACTGTAGCTTAAAAATAAAACTGAATAAGACTAACTCCTCCCCACCTCTTTTCCTGGCTTCTAAAAAGTGTTTTGTCAGAAGTTGATGCATTAACTAGATTGCTATATGAAACACTTTACAGGGAGCTTATAAAGTGTAACAAGCTCCAAATTCTACCAGAGTTTGTAAAACTTGCATTTCAGAAAAGCTTTCCAGATCTCTCTTGACTGCACTGGTATAGCTTGCACACAACTTTTAAAAATCTGTCTTCTCTGCACCTTTGGCAAGCACACAGGAAGAAAAACTGTGTGAACACTTTCAATCTGTACCAGCATTCTTTCTGCTTGAAAGGACACATACAAAATTAAGAAAAACGAAGAAGCTATTTTCTAAGTTCTACAAAGTAAGTTTTATGTTTCATTACAGTAGTAACTAAAATGTTCCTTCCCCCCAATTTTATCACAAAAAATATTAAAACTAAATATAGTGGATCTATCAAAAAGAAAGCCAGATCTGTCTAAAAATATAATCTTTAGTTTCTGTATGAGTATTAAAAAAAATTTTCTAACAACTTTTCAGATTAAAAAAAATTATTAAAAAAGATAAAGATTTTCAAGTTCTCCAATAAATGTAGACTTAGATTATTACACTATTACATTCAGAAAAGATTATCCTGTTATTATAGCTGAAGTTTACAAAACCTGAAATACATAGAATCATTACTGATAAAAGAAAATGTGACAATCCCTCTCCAAACAATAACAACTGTACAATACAAACCAGCTATATAATGTAAAGTTATTAGGATAAGGAAACAGGTTCTCCTCTTAGACATATTAAATTCTCAAAAAAACCCTTTAAAATGTATCAACTATTTTATACCACATTCATTAATTTCTGGTTTTCTAAAAAAAAAAAAAAGAAAAAAATTAGTTTTATTAACTTCTTAGAAGACTTGCTCATGTAACAGTCACAGGCCTCGTGTAAAATTTTGTGCTCCCCTAAGCTGGCACAGTCTTTTATGAAAGAAGGCTATGCAAGTATTGGTGTTTAAATCTTCTAACTCTAGAATGTACAGCAAAGCATTTCTTGTCCTCAGCAGAATATTCAAGTCGCTTTTGCAGAAACTCTGGTGGTCTGTGCACAGGATCAATTTCCAAAGCAGTTCCGGGAAAGTGAAAAATACATTGGTCAGTATTAGCCAGACTGCCTTCCTAGTTGCTGTTTTATCTCAAATTGGTAAATAATTACAAATCATAGGCCAGTAACAGAGCAATATATATTTTTTTTAATTGCCTTATATATAAACAGTAACTATTTACACTATGCCAAACCACAAATCTTAAATTGAGATTTTGTTACATCTCAGTATTGTATGGGACTATAATGCCTAAAGATAAAAACCAGGCCCATAGCTCAGAACGAAACCCCACTTGTAAAGGGCTAAATTTGCTGCATGTCTGCTTTCAAAGATTTAAGGTCAGAGTGACAATGCTATAAAATAAGGGTCAAAGCACAAAAAGACCAAGGCCACAGAACAAAGAGCTTTTCGTGTCCTGAAAGAAGTTGCTTTTTGTAAGCCTGCCTTCTGGCTCAGGCAGTAAATTTGTCTTTTTCTTAACATCATCACTACACGACTTCTATAAAATGCCAGACAACAGCGTGACTTATGAAAGGTGAGACTGACCTGTTTGAAGAAATCACCTCAATAGTTAAGGGAATCCACTAGTTAACAGCAGACAAACACCTCCCAGTAACTGCTACTTTTCCAGTTGTTAGCTGTATTTCTACAAATTCAGTATTTAATTAGTCACTTCAGCAGAAGTTTCAGGTGTCCATTATACCTTTGGGGTGCAGATTCCTAGTCATATTATCTTATTGTTTATTCAATGGTAGCTGCAGCAGCAATCTTTCCCCCACCTCTCAGTGAAATATTAATAGAATATTACTAATCTTAATAGAAACCATCTAACACACAGATCTGTGTACTCCCTTTCAAAAACATTTCTTGTTTGGTTCCCCACTTTCCATCAATGAGACCCACTACTCACAGAACTGAGCTAATACAAAATGAAATGGTGCTTTCTAAGGCTGACACAGATCGATAAAACAGTGAATTTCATTTTCCCAGCTAGAAAACAAACTTCACTCAGAACACGTTTTTCCAAAACAATAACAATGGTTTTGACAAATGAAAGGAACTTCATCCATCAGGAAAAAAAAAAAAAAGACAAAAGATAAGGATGCTGGGTGCTTCTTCTGGCTTTATATTAAGATAGATTTTCAATATTTCACTAAAAGCTTAAAGTAAAACCATGCTGAATTAACTAGAAGTTAATATTAAGAAAAAATATTTATAATCCAATACTGAAAGTACACAAGTGGTTAAAAAAGAAGAAAAAAATCAAAATTGTACTCTCAAACTAATAAATACCCACAAACCTAAAAGATGTTAAACCTCTGAAAACTAGCATCTGAATTTTTTTTTAATAGAAAGTTACTGGATAGTATGCTCCTTGAGCAATATCAGTATTGCAAGATCATAATCCAAACCTATATTAAAGAACCAGAATTATCTTCATTATCTTCTATAGCAGGTCTAAAGCAAGACATTTTGAAAACTCAGATCTTCCATACTTCAATAATTATTTCCCCCTTCAAAACAGATGGCTTCTGTCTTCAAAGTTCCTATTTTTATTTTTTTTTCAGTCCTACTAACTTACCTAAAAGCTGGAACTGGAGACTCAGATATGTGGAATTAGGTAAAAAAAAAGATACAAAAAAACCCCTTACCTTTTGACTCTGGAGATCTGTAACAGCTGAGTTTCATTGCCAACAAAACAGAAGTTTCATGAAACAAATCGCTTTGCATTTGATCTACATTAAGCTATAATATATGATTCCTATATTAATTATTAAATGTAGCATTTAATAAAATTATCTGGGTTTTTTCCTTCCTAAAAATTTAATATAATTGAAAAATACCTTAGTACAGGAAAAGCCTAGTGTAACATATGAAAGGCCTACTCCAATCATCCTACACTTTTTGAAGGAAATGATTATTCCTCATCTCTCAAGAAGCACTGGTGCGAGTATACTGATTTTTCTTGTGGTGAATAGCAGCCCACAAGTTAAGGAACTGATGTAAACTGGCAGATTTCCCCTTCTAATTCTGAGTCATATGCGTCATCTTTTTGTCAAAAGCTGGGAAGAAAAAGAGTCTCTCTTCCAGCCTGCCACATGAAACCACCTGCTTAAAGACAGAACAGACCAATATTGCAATACTGGTCTGCACATTGCTGGTACTTACACATTTGTTCTTGCTTTGTTCAAATAAACAAAATTCTGAAGACAGCTTTAATGTTAATGACAGAACTTATCTCTTTGATTTAGGGCCAAAAATCAAGCTGGTAAAAGGAAAAAAAAGGAAAAAAATAGAGAAGAGTCATATTGGCATGAAAGTGATTATTCTTAAAACGGTAGTGTCTTACCTGCAAAAGACTAAGGCTACAGTTCCTTAAAAGCTTACATGCATGCTTGGGTTAATCACCTAGAATCAGACAGATTTCATAGAAACACATTCCAAAACCAAGTGTTCATGTGTGTGATTAAGACCTCTGTACCACTGTGCATGGCTGCCAACTAATTCCTCAAACCCACTCCCCCAGTGAAACCAAAAATCTCCCCTAAACCCCAGAGAACCTAACAATTTCTGTAGGTTAAATTTAACATGCTCCTTTTTTTTCCCCCTGTTGTGCATTCTGCAAATTAAGAACCAAGAAAACTATTTTCTTCTTGGACAGATTGATCAAGGTCAGTCATTGTTGGACTATATATACTGTGTTATGACACAGTATCTCTCTTTCAAAGGCACCAGCACCAGTTAAGGTTGGGCACATCATTGCCAGCAGATTACATATTTTCAAATTGCACTAGAGCTGCTGATCAGACCTGCAGAACACAGGTGTAAATGTTTACTGTAACAATGCACTGCAGTATTTATATTCATCTGTGGCACTGCCAGAATGATTGCAAGTAAATATTCTTTATAAAAAAGCAACTAGAGCAAATTTTAGACATTTATAGTAAGTTGTACAAAAGAATGCAAAGAAAATACAACTTGACAAACTGATACAGAGTGTAGAAACAAACATGCCATTTTAATCATAGATTAGCTTTTTTACATACAAGCACACAAAATATATAAGATGTTATATATATGCACATAAAGTTAGATAGAAAGACGGGTATGAACACACACGTGCACACACTTATATAAAATGCCCTTTGTTTTCAAATTTGTACTGTGCCACAAGCATTTACACGGCTGGGTGCATACATTTCAATATAACGAGAAAATTTGCATTGCTAAAATAAGAATAACTAGAGTGCTTTTCAAGAACCACGACACCATCATTTGCATTACAGGTTATTATTTACAAGTATTTAAGATGTTCTGTAAATCTATAATGAACATTGCAACAGTGAAAACTGTAATTTATTATGTAATGCACTGTTATATAAATTGTTTAAATTGTGTACAATATACACAGATGATCTCTTCTACTCAGTTAAATATTAAATACAGCACTTTATTGCTCATCGTCAACTATTTTTTTTTGCATTCTATATATTTTACTTGATAAAATTATAGACACAAAGTACCTATCTGATGCCTTATCCTGGTTGTCTTGTGGTTTGTTTTTTGTGTGGGGGGGTGTTTTTTTAAATATGAAATTAATTATTCATACTATCTTCTTAATTTGACTAACTTTGCAGTATTTTGTAAGAAAATATATTACTCACCATATATTCCATTTTCCTTGGTACTTAACAAAAGACATTTAAGCTTTTCTGTAATGTTACCTTACCCCCCAAAACCCAGTATCTTTCCAAGATGTAGCACATGACAGCAAATAAAAACCAAACAAAACCCACCACTGAGAAAGTTACGCCTCTTTGACAACGGCAAGAGCAAACGAGGTAAGACATCGTGGAAGATGCTTCTTAACTTGTAATTCAGCAAAGCATAAGAACTGGCTTAACTTTTTTCTCATTCACTGGAGCACTCCAAGATATGAGAAGTGAGTTAAATAAACCGTTTAGGAGGGTAATCACAAAGAGCAGCTTTTGCCTGAGGGGGGGGCCTGGGAAAGTCTCCATTGGCTCCCTCTTTTTCATCTCAGGGCCACAGGCACCCATAACTGTTCTGGGCTAGGCTGCTGCATTGAATTGCCCTCTAGTGTTAGCCTTCATTAATTCCTACCTCAATGACAAATTCTGTTCAGGTTTTTAGTAATGGAAAGTGGGTCAGCAACATAAGCTATATTAAGCTAAAAAAATAAAACAAAAAAATTTGAACAGCATTTCAAATTCATTTTCAGGTCAGAAGACTGTGAGGTTGACAAATTAAGTATTACACACCAAAAATACAAGAAGTCTATATACCTAAATGGCCACAAAAAAAAAAAATCAAGGACAACAAATACAAGAGATACCCATGAACATTCTTGTATTTTACATTTCTGTGAGGTTCTTGTGCAGTTTCACAAAAATACCAATTTCTGAAGCAAATACTCAATATTCACAGCCAAATTCACTGTCATTATGGTGGGATCAAAACATCAAAAAAACCAGAAGAGTTGCTGGTGTCAACAGAACACAGTTTAGCAGCACCAATACCCTGGAATTATTCTCTGACTGCTAATTCAAGTGTCTCCTCGTTACACCCTAAACCCAGATGCAAAACAGGCACCATGAAGATCCAGATTTTAAACCTGGTAATACTAGGAAGAGAAGCAAGCAATTTCCTCTGATTTTATTTCAAACCATGTTTTATCTGCTCTCAAATTGTTTAGAGAGGTCATGAATCTGGGACTTCAAGAAGTATGGAGAATATATTAGTAACACTTGCATGTCATACAGGCTGTGGATTTCTACATAGCTAGAATTAAAGATGAGCATATGACCCTTTGTTTAAAAAATACTCTGGTCATACAGAACTACAATCCCTCACTCTGACTGAGAGCTGAAAAAAATTTTTAGAATTAGGTGTTAACACAGATGAAGAAAAGTACAGATTCGAGTGCTGCTTTTATAACTCCTGTGCTTGGCATTAAAAGCAGCATTTTCCCTTCTCCTGAGAACCTGGAAAAAGTCTTTTGGTTTTAGGGGGCATAGGGACAGAGCAACCAGGACATAATCATTCTTTTTGATCAGGAGTTCTTTTTGCCTGTGCAAAATGCTGACAACATGTGTTACAGTATCAAAAGAGAACTCTGTTCTGCAATAAACTTTCAATATATTTTCACTTAGAGTAAGACTTTCTTATAAGAGCCATTGCAATGTTTCACAACAGATGGAGCATCTTCTTTGTCTAATTTTTGAGCTTGACTAAAATATGGACTAACTTGCAACAAGAGAAAGAGAAGTGTTTTCAGCATTACCAAAGTGATAACATTCGTAAGACCACAGTATCTATCCATTATACCAAGAGAAAATTTTGCTCCAGAAGAATACAGGAATTATAATGCAAATGTTTTCATTTATCAGATCCACTGGAAGTCCTATTAAATCTAGAAGTGACTTATATGATGTTGTATCTATTTTGAAGTAGGATATAATCAGTTAAAGTTGGGAAGATCATAATTATGTTCATAATTACAGTACTTTCTAAATGTCTAAGTTAACTTCCATATGAATACTAAAGTCCATTTCCTTCTGTAGGGAGAAAGTGCAGTTTAAAAAAAATTAAAAAAAAAAATTTTAAGTTGCTCTTCATGACAGCTAGGAAGTGGAATCATAAAATCACAAAAATCTTTGACCAAAGGCTTAAAAAAAAAAAAAGCAACAAACCAACAAACCAAACCAAAACATCCACAAAACAAAAAACCCCATAGGACACTCACAGGAAATAAAAAGCAAGCTCTTAAAATTTAGTGGGTTAAAGAAAAGATGTAAATACTTCAGAGGTATTTGCACATTACCAAGATTTTTAAGCATCTCACAAATTAAAAACAGGTATTGCTGATATCTTGCTTTGACTAGATTATCTTGGTAATATATTTCAATAAAAAGAACTAGTTCTCTTATAATACTGGTCTAAAAATTTAGAATAACAAAAAACCCCTTGTTTTCTGAAAGAAAAATTGTCCTGCCCCAAACAAACTCAGAAAAAAAATTTACCATGAATATCCATGTGTTTGAAAGAAATTCAAAATTAACAAAGCTAGAAACAGTGTTTTATTCAAATGCACTACTCAGTTGGCAATTGCATCCTCATACATGCCCTGTTTTCAGTGTGCAAACAGCACTCTAAACCAAGGTGTATTAACAAGCCATCAATACACTATATGAACATTTAACAATTTTGATTGCATTTCTCACTCCCCCACTGAAAGCTTCAGAGTATGGGTCTACATAAATTCCTCCTTAGACTTCTGCTGAAATTAAACAAAAATGACAATAAAAAAGGGGGCAATACCTTACTTATATATATTTGCATTTGAGTGAGAAGAATAAGCATTCAAATATCCCAGTTAGCATATTTTAACTATTTTTCCTAAAGAATTTGCATGTCATTTGCTTTTCTTTTCCTATTGCCTAGCAAGACCTTATATCAACAGACAAGGAAAAATGATGTGTAAGTATGCCAGTCTTAAATCCTTCCTGTATACATGTTTTCTTGAATGTCTGAAGTAATAACGAAAATTAATGTCTATTTAAATCTAATAGTATACAAAACTCCATTTTAAAATAATGTGGGGCTGGACTTAGTTTAAACTAACAAAATCCAGAAAATTCAGTTGCTTCAGATTTAAAACTTTAAACAGTTATGCCTAAGATATCAAACAATGGTTGATTTTACCTGCGTTGTAGTAACTAGGCATGGGTTACATTAATAGCTACAGATCTCTTTCAGGAAAATTATTTCAGTTGCCTTTGTAAAGCAAGAGAAGTCCTTAAAGAAATCATAAACGAATTGTAAAAGTAATTTGCAACAGTTCCTTTTAGATGAGCAATAAGCATGCATTATCAGCTTTCAAATTATGATTCAGTCAACAAGACTTGTAGAGCCTCAAATGTTATACCTACAGCAGGAACAGTAAAAGTGGCCATGAAAAGTTCCACATCTGAAGCACTTCAGTAAAGAAGTCTGCACATTTTTATCTTTTCAACCTCATTACAATTAGATATTGCAAAACAGTTTACGAAGTCAAGCACACAGTTTGCAAAAGCCACACCAGCAATTTTTAAGGGGCAAGCACTGCAGGCCCTTAATTCAGGCTGAACTTCCAACAAAATCAATGGTTGTTTTGCTAAATAAGAATGACAATAGGAGAGGCTAAGAGTAGGAAAATAAAACAAACACACCCCACCACCTTTCTTGAAAGTTTCACCTACTCTTTGGGTCAAGAAACATTCATGTTGACTACCAAGTACAAAATAGCTCTAGAAAAAAAATTTAAAAATTAATATGTGCTGTGGTACCAAAATTCAGCACAAAAATGTTCTAGAGCAAATCAACACCTTAAGTGGACTCTAATCATAACTGACAACTGCAGCACTCTTAAAAGATACTAGAGCTTGTAAATGGGTAAGACTCAATTACTACATTACTGCAAAACTCTTTGCACTTCCTAGAAAAACATTTAGGCTTGTCTTAAAGTTCTAAATACTTTAATATATATCTATAATATAAAATTTGTAAAAGGAAAGAAAGTGTGCATCTAATGAGAATATGATTCTGCAAACCCTTATTCATGGTAGTGAGTCATTAGAACTACTTGTGTATATTAAATTTTGCAGGATTAGGCCCTAAATGTAAAATCTCTTTGATTTACAGTTGTGAACCAGAAACCACCTTTTTTGCTGAATAAGAATCTATAAGAAATACTCTGAACCTATGTCAGAACAAGGAACACTCCATCAAACTTTCACCTTTTAAATATCTCACAAGGGAGCCTTAGATACCTTTGCCTTGCAATATAATCCTGATTTTCATTAACAAGAATGTAACTGCTTTTGTACAGGAAAAAAAAAAAATGAACAAACTCGAACTGTTCAGTGAAATCCTAAAATCCTTATTTTCCTAAGAAAGCTAGTAGAAAAAAGGAAAAAAAAGAAAAACAAAAGAAAAACAAAAAGAAAAACAACAGCAATGCAGTACATCCAAAGCAGTTTCTGGACAGACTGAAATATTTATTTATTTGGGAGCATATTAGGCATGTTACCCAAACATGGTTACAGCATTAATAGAAGTACTTTCACTGTGTGTTTAATCACATAAAGAAAGGATTAAAACTGAAAGAATTACCTACTCACTAATCACAAACTTCAAAGCTTATATAAAGTTAGGTTTACTTCCTATACTTTCTGTATTCAAAGTCTTCTCACTCAACTGATAATTTTCTCTAGGAGGCCTTAACTACCCTAAAATCATAGTATTGTATGAAAAATATATTTAGGATCCATCTGCCTCAAATACTTCTGTAACAGGAGGTGTACTACTGGTAAATTCCAGTAATTCTTCAGTACTACTAGCCGTTAGTTACAACAATGAGGAAATATGAAATTTACACCTCACTGGATTTGCTTGGTAGAAATTAGGAGTTACTGGGATAAGTTGAAATTTTGGTTTTTTGAAACTTCTCTGATTTTATGGTACAATTACTTCCTACAAAAAAAAGTGCTCTTGAAGACAGACAGATTTGATTAAGGATAAAAACTGAATTCCAGCTGAAAGTTGGAATTGCTAAAGTCACAACATGTTCATAAAATTTGTTGTACTGTAATATATTCTGCTGAAGAAAAAGTCTTACAGATTTTACTACTCCATTTAGTATTTAAACAAATTTACTCAATCCAAGACCAGTTGCTATTTTAATTTCAATTGTGTGTGTAACTGGTTAGTTAAGACTATTCGTATATGAGTAGATAGGTTATGATTACTCTGAATGGATTTCTCAGTTTCAGCCAAATGAGTACTTTTAGTGCAAAGCAGGACTTGCAATATTAGTGTAGCATAATCCATATTAATTACTCTTAAATGTTCACTGTTTTACTATATAATGTCTATTTACCAACAAATAAGGTAAATAAATAAAAATTTCTGACTATTCTGGAACAGGTGGAGGGTTCTGAAGACCTGCTTTTTTTCTGTTTTCTGCTTCTTTGTTTGTCAGGTAGCTAGTTTATTAATGCCTTTAAAACCAAATTTCATATACTATATGGAAATACACTCAGCTAGCTCTTTATTCTATTCTATTCTTTAACACACCCTCCCAACAAAAAAAAATAAAGTTACTGAAAAATAATTTTTTTATATCATCCATACTTTGTTTTTGGATTAGCAACATTTCAGTTGGAGTAATTCCCAAGACAGGAAAATGAGAACAATACTATAAGGAGAATTTATATAGCTCAGATGGATCAAGGCTGTTGCAAACTCAGCTTTTTATACATATTTTTGGCCACTTCATTTCCTTCTGAGCACAACTTGTGTGAATATTTTTACTTAGTGTTTTATAATTTTACAGGAGGAGTGTAAAGAAGAATTATTTTAACAAATAATAAATTCTTGAACAATCCCATCAGAACTGGCCTAATTTGAATAATCTGAATAAGTCATACTAGTGCGTACATTTTTTAAAATAAAGAACATATGTAATAAGAGAAATGTTAATATAATATGTACCATGCTCATGCTCCATCAACCTTCCAGAGAGTTTTTCAATCACAGGAGTAAGCCGTTCTCCAAAATCAGCTCTCTATTGAAAGGTCAAAACCTGCAATAAAAATGTCATGTATTATAACATATTTCCAACACCCACAGTTTCATGGTTGATCCCCAAACATAGATGCAGGTCATCAGCTTGACCCTCGCATTGTCTGTGTTACAGGAAATCCTAATTTTAAAAATACTTTTTTTTTTAAACCAAACTGACTTGATTAGGAACACCTGTGATATGCCTCTTTATTATCAGAAGCCTCCTGAAACAAATCAGATTAGCATGTTTCTGCTTTCATTCTTCCCGCAGCATTTTAAGATGAAAGTAAGAGGAAGAAGTGGGGGGGGGGAAAAAGAGTAAGGGGTGTTGTTCTCCCTTCCTACCCACTGCCAGTGCCTCCCTCCACCCTCAAACAAGCAAACAGGTAAGTTTTTCTGTGATTACTACTGTCATATTTCCATATTTCTTAAAATATGCTATTGACTGTTAAGTATTTAAATTCTAGTGTTTCACTTTAAGGAGTTAGAATTTTTTTTGCTCTTCAAGGCAGTACCATTATTGCCTTTATTAAAACTTAGCCTAGAAGTATTAGCTACTTTAAAACATATAATAAAAAAATTACAGTCATATAATACATTCTGAGAGATGAAACAAAATTTTTAAACTAAAAAAAAAAAAAGAAAAAAAAAAAGAAAAAAAAGCAGCAGCCCTGATCAGGTAAGAACAAAGTGTAACTTGACAGACGCAATAACTAGTCAAATAGTTACTGGAGGAAATATTGCATTCACACAGCCAAAATCTTAAATCTATTTTGACTTTATTTGAACTTTTTCACTGTAGACACCATAACAAGACACATCCTATTCCTAATAAACGAGTAGCTGATGCCTACATCGGGTCACCTGCTTACAAATATTTCCATAAATTTGTTGTTTATTCTTTTAAGAGTATTCCAGAAAATACTACAACCCCCTCACGGCTATGGAATTATAATAAGCACCCTGCTTTAACAAGAAAAAGGAGTTTGTATTTTCGTGTATTCCACACATCATCTATTTCACCTTTTTAAAAAAAAGTTTTTGTTCTTAAACCAAACCCACCAAAGCTGTGGTCCCCCTCTGTGCTTATATTGAGATTTAACATACTTGAAGATTATATGGAAATCGGACTCACATAAAGCTATTCAAAATGAAAATACATGCCTAAGCCCTACTTGATGTGTAATTATCTTTTTCTCAGACCAAATCTTCAAGTGAATTTCAGTTCATGCTAAATAAAATAATTAGTTGTAATCAGATTCAATGTTGAAAAGTTTATTAATAATCTGTTTACTGCAGAAACACTCACTGCAGGGTCTGAAAACAAACTAAATAGTCACGGGGTGGGGGGGGTCCTATTTCTAACAGTGGTTTCCTTCAGACGTTAGTAACGATCACTGAAAGTCACTCCTATCTTTCAGTTTTGAGCAATATAACAATATCGCCTTCAGTTTTAGAAGACATCTTTGGAAACCTTTAACAAAATAAAAGCTAAATGTATATAGTTTACATTTGCTACTGTTGTATGCATATGGTAATAAATATGTGTGTGTGAGGTCATCCTTATACACTAGCAACTGTTCATTATCGAGCTATGGAAAAGTGTTTAAAATTAGATAAAGTCCAAAAATTTAGTATTCTCTGTAAAGAGAACATTTTTTTTTTGTTTTTAATGATACACTAAAAATATTATTACATGCAAATATTAGAGTAAAAAATTGACCAACTTTAAGTGCTAGTTGGACGAGAGCTCAAGTTGTGCTCTTTCCTCTAACACTCACACAAATCTTCTGAAGTTCTCACACAGTATTCAAAGCTAAGATCAGAACTATTCCTCAATTGTGGTAATCTCAACTGTATCCCAAAGTTTCATTATTAGAATGAGTGTTTTAAAAACTTACAGGAAAGGGTTAAAGAAATAGTCAGTACAGACCTTGCCTTACACCCTTATGGGCAGAAATTTTTATAGCTAGCTTACTCTAAAAATGTCTGAAATTGCCCAGCATCCACAATGAAGACATTTTTCAATGAAGAGATTCCTTTTGAAATCCACCTTTTGTATTAATACATCAGTAACCTAAAAATTTGACATAACTCCTGCCAATAATGCAAAAAAAAAAAATTGCAAAGCAACATTTTCACTGACAAAAGAGGTTACTGGAAATCTATGGCTACACCTCTCTACTCTGTCTGATGTCCCCTTTCTATTTGAAGGGCATATCAACTTTTTTTTCTATCTTTAAAATACATTACTAGTTCTATTAAAAAAATAGATGGCTGTGAGAAGAGTCACAGGGGACTAAGTTCAAAAATAATTTGGGCAGCCTGTTCAAACAAAATTTTCCAAGTATTACTGATAATAGAAAACATAATTTTTTGAGATCAGGTTCCAGTGTTAGATATTAAATGTTTAGAACTTATAATAATAAATAAGTGAAAATAAAAATCCGTGGAGAACACTTGTTGGTGTACATGAAGTTATTTTTAGTTTTAAAAACTTTCTGATAAAAATATTTTTGTTTCTACATAAAAGCCTGCAATTTCATTCCCTATTTCTTTCACAGATAGTCAAAACTAGTCCAAGATGCGCTCTATCCTTGACAGTTTGTAATGAATGTGAATTACTCAAATAACTTGCAATGGGGCTTTGGGTGTGGGTGGATGACTGCATCTGCAAAGCAGAATACCTGCAGCATATTCGTAGAATACAGTGAGAAGCTTCTTGGTTCTCCCTTACATATTCAGTAGTTAATTGCTTCCCAGTGCAAATAACAAAACCCAGTAAGGTCCTATAAAAGAAATACTAACTGATATGTGGCTACTTTTCCTGTAAAGAAAGCTCATGTGCTTTTACATGGGTAAAAGTGTATCAGAAAAGAGGTGATACACCTGTTAAGATGGCTTTTGACACTCAAGATAGTTGAGATGTGCACCTTCACACAGTGTTCACAGGCAGGGTTTACAGAACCAGGTAGTTTGTATGCAGTTCCAGTTGGACTTCACTGCAGAATTTGACTTATTAGTCATAAAAATAATTAAGGAATTAAAGACTCCAATTTATTTTTCCTTTCATGACATTACATTTTGGATGGAATAGTAATAGGTTCAGAATTCCAGAAGCTAAGGATAAAAAACCCCAAACAACTAACTAAACAGAAAAACAACCCCATGATACCTTGGTATCGAATAAATATGCAGTTTGCCTTTAAAATGTAACTATAATAAGCTTCTTCCGAAGTACTAGCCTAACACATGAAAAAGTCACATAGATACAGAGTCACACTTTCAAATTACTGTTATTTATGAAAATTAAAAATTCTCAAGGGTTACTGCGAGCTTCAGTAGATTTATATCTATAAAATGAGAGGGTACCTCTTGGAAACTTTTAGCATAACTTTAGAGGAGAAAAAGTAAAAAACCAAGCCCCAACCAACTGAAGCTTATTTGGATGTTTTTCCTAAGACTCAAAATAAAGGATTAGACTGAAAAGAAACAAAGGAAAAAAAAATTTAAAAACCCAAAAAAACACACACACTATGCTACATGTTATACCTAAGCAAGGTTTAATTAAGCATAGAACTTTACTTTCACTTATCGATATAATATAAATATATACATTTAGATATATAAGTTCAATTAATATTTCCTGCAAATGTAACTTTTCCAGGGCCAAGTAATCCCAGTTAATGTTTGACATTTTAACTGAGGTAAAAAATGCGAGCAGCTCTACAAGGGTCTTTTTAAGCTACATTATTTTTTCCCCCTAAATATCTCAAAATAAGGAGTACATCAAATATAAGAAAGGAAAACTTACTTAAAATACACTACATATTGATATTAGATTGCTTACTGCTTTCATTTTAGCCACACCCACCTTTATGTAATTGTAAAATATGAGAACAGTGCAGCTGAGAAATAAAAAGGCTTAAAAGAACAGTTGTTTCATGTAGCCAAATATGTGCTAAGCACATATTTTAATTAAAATGAAAAATAGGTATAAACTGCATGCTATTGAACATGACTTTCGAATAGTGGGGGAAAATGAACACGCACCTGTACCATACCGAATTACAGGTTTTTTTTTGTAAATTAGCTATGAGTCAGGACAGTTATTTCACTGAAAGTGAAAGTCAGTATTTGTGAGTGCACTTCCACAGCTGAGTAGTGTAAATCTCTTCAAATCCTGATATTTCAAAGTATACACAGCTACAGTGAAACAGCTTTGTGCACATTCCCATACTGACTGTTAAAAATGTTTCCGAAAACACTCTGAAAGTAATGATGCAGAGCTAAAGAAATGAGTGCTAAATCTCAAAAGGATTTTACTAGTATCTCAATTTCAAAGATTAAGCTGAATTTTCTATCAGGGCACAAAGGTATGAATTGCAGAGACAAACTAAGCAGCTATTCCCAGGAAAAAATAGCTGAAAAAGCGTAATTTATGTACTGGATTAAAAGAATCCAGGGAAACTAGGGATTCGAGACAGAAAAATCTCCTTGAACTGCTGGATTTCTGCATTACACAGAAAATACCTCGAATCACAATCCAGTTGCCATGCTGGAAACGCTAAGTTTTGCATTTCACTTTAAGACTACACGCTCTCAGCCATGTACACAGAAATCTTTTGTACAGCACTTCTGCACCCCAACTCTTCTCTACGTCCCTCCTACGTTCCTCGGTTAACTCGTTATTTTCGGTGGCCGGGGTGCTAAGCACAAGGCAGCCGCTTCTGGCTTTGAACGCCGCGGAGGGATGCGCGGGGGGGTAGCGGGGGGACGG
>VZTF01003048.1:547553-596400 GCA_013397755.1 Cnemophilus loriae | reverse complement strand
AAAAAAAAAGGCAAAAAGCCCTCTCGGAGGAACTTGACAGAGCGAGGTTCAACTCGGGCAGCGCTCCCGCCTCGGCTGCGCGCAGAGCGCAGAGCGCTCGGAGAGAACGCGAACTTTCATTTTCACGCTGCATCCTCCCCTCCGCCCCAAGCTGTGACTGATCGTAAGGTACCTGACGGCCGGTTTAGTGCTCCCACCCGCGTTTCAGGGATGGAGAAGCCGAGATGGAGGTTAGCGAGCTGCCGAGAGCCGCGGGGGGAAGGCAGGGTACAGAGCCGCCCGAGCCACTCGCTGCCTGCACTTGACTTGTTCCTCATAAACTGTCCTTCCCTGGGAGCTCCGCGGACCCTGCCTCGGCTCGGAGACCCAGCGCATCCCTGCCAGCCGCTCATTGGGCTTTCTGGCTTCAGTGTTTTGGGTTTTTTTCCTAATCTGATTCGCTTTTTAGAAAGGGAAAGGAAAGCAGAGGCCTCAGACCTGCAAACTGTTGTTCCCATGACTTTGGGGAAGATTTTTCAAAAGTACATAATGGGAGCCTGGGAGTTCTGTTCCCACTGACTTTCAAAATCTTCCCTTCACGTCTGTGAGTTCACCTCTTGAACTCGGTTGGACTGCTGGCAGACGAGCGTTAGCAGGCTCAGGGCCTAATGCTTTTCATGATTCCACTGCTCCCTGCTAGAGCTGCCCTGACAAAATATAAGCAGAACAAGTTTTGAAAGGGAGAGGTAATTTCTCTCGCTCTCTTTTTTTCCCCCCCCTTTTTTTTTCCCACCACTGCCACAGTACAGAACACCAAGCTTTTGGGCTCAAAAAGCTTAGACCATCATGGCTACGAAAACTACTGCTGCTCAGAAAGTATGTAATTCTGGAGCTCCTTAAGGAAAAAGTAGTGCAAGGCAACATGTAAGTAATCACATAGCTAATATTATGCATTTATGTTATTATATTTTGGTCTAAATTGAAGTTTGACGCTGCTAAAGAAACTGATTCCTAATTTTTTTAAACCAAGTTCTCAGTGAAAATGAGCCAGATGACAAAACATCAGATCATAAAGCCATTCTATTAAAAAGGAGGAAATAGAAATGATTTCGGGTATATTTACTTTTTTGCTCTTCTTTTATTAAAATTACTCAGAGCAAAATTTTCAAAAAGGGTGCCTTTCAACTGAAAAGAGTGATAATACATGTTTTCTAATTTTTTTTCCTGAAGGTTATGTGCCTGTGAAAAGAAAACTTTGCAGTAGAAATAGCAGTGAAAACAGTAAAGAAAAATATAAAATTATGATGTTGCTGATACCACTTCTCTGTACTTAGATTATGTATAGTTTTGCCCTAAAATAATTCTAGTTATTATTTTTCACTCATTTTTCCAACCCTAATATAAAAATAAGGTGTAGAAGATAGTATGTCAATACTCTGTGATACACTGTTTCTATGATACATGGTATTCTCTAATACGAATAGGACACTATTGTCCTTTAAGAGATCATTCCTAAGATTTCATTAAGATTTTTAATGAAAGTGAAATTTTTACATCCCTTAATATCTAGTACTTGCTCTCGGGTTCCATTCTTAATGAACATAGGCCCCAGCTCTGCACGGACTGAAATTTATATTATTATGTGTAAGCACATTGAGTAGTTCTTGTCATTATTATGCTCTTGTGTTTCAGACTTACGAAGCTAGTAGTGACATTACACAATCATTATTCTCAGAATTACTTAGGACTGCATAAAGCTTAAACCTAATGTAATAATCTTAGTTTACACCTTCTATCCATATCTCTTAACTTAAATAATGCACAATTATAATAATTTGTGGATCAGAATGGGTAAATATTTAACTGAGAATTAGAACAAGTGAGAAGGGCAATTGCTGTAGTGTAAAAATCCATGTAAGACGAGGTGGCTATTGCATTCTTTAGCTGTAGCATCTGGGAGAGGATCATCAGTTTGTTTCCTCATTGACTAGCCAAGCCAAAAAGTCACAGGAGGAGCACAGCTGAGGACAGAAGGAAAAGAAAGGGATTTTGAGCCTCACCAAAAGTAATGTCAATTCTTTAGATCAAATTTCCATTCCAAATAACTTGGGCTCATCAGAGTGGTGGATGTCTTATCTGCTGTGGTAGCAGATACGAGGTTAAGCTGCAGTTTCTATGATGGACTCCTTTCTTCATGCAGTTCTCATTACAGCACTATCTGAACACCTCCTCATAGTGCCTGTCCTGTGTTAGAGGTTCTTCTCCTCAGAGTGTGCCATTAAATTGTCAGAGACTCTCCTCATACAGTAATAAGTGACATGACCAGCATTTGTCATATTATCTGTTCTTTTGTTGCCAAGGGAAGGAGCATGTGCAATTGAATGTTTTCAGTTTATTGTATCTGTCTTCTCTTCCATACACATTATGTCTTTATGTTAGTGAGGTAAGGCTGAAGTAATGTATTTTGTTCTTCAAGCAAGGTGCAGTTAGATTTCTGATGGCCCTTGGCTCTTAGGCAGTTTCATTCCTTAGACTTTCACCAGCCCTGAGAAAGTTCTGTCTCTAGAACTTTCAGCTTTTTTCCCCACTTCTTGCAAAAATTCTCTTATGTCAGACGAGGGAAACTGTAGACAACTGGATCCGGTCTAGAGACCTAGAAGGCACTGCTTTAGGAATCCTGGGTTTATGCCCTGGAGGATCCTGAGATCCCGAATTTGTAAATTAAAAGTCCAGAGAAAAATCAGTATAAAGAGGGGCTTATTATAACCTACATTGCTGAGATGACATCCCCTCAGCTTCTTGTACTTGGAGTTTCCTATGCGCAGCAGACTTCGTGCTTGGATTTACTGGATTGCTTAGATCCAGTTGAGAGGTGGCAAAACCAAAGCAAGGTACTTGTCTGCTGAAATGACACAGAAGCTCATAGCTAGGGATGGTTAGAAAGCTGGAGGCTGTCTTCTGGCTCAGGCGTGCATTACTTTACAAATTACCTTGCTATGTGTTTTTAAGATTTATTTTACAACTATGAGGATTAGAGGAATTTGTTGTAATGAAAACTGGCGTTGTATCATTACTGTGTAACTTTTCAGTTAGATTCTTTGGCTTGCGTGGGTTTTTGCATGTTATTCCATTTCATCTGGACCAGTTCCTGGGTGAGTTAGACCAATTGGGGGGCACTAAGGTACACCCACGTAATTATAATAATTGCACACCTACATATTGTTTTGGTATTCAGTGTTTGTATTGTGTATGGACGTACAGCCAGTGGAAATTTGAATTTTTTTGCTACTTATTTTTCTAATTTGAGCCCTGCCTTGCCCCTGATGCTCATCCAGGCTTCTAGATCCTTGTTAGAGGTTCATCTAAGCCTCCCTTCAGGCCTCCCCTGTAAATTTCATATCACTTGAAGTTTAAAGTTTCAGTTTAGTAACCTAGTAACTGTAGTTTGGCATCCTCCTTCACATGTGTTTTACTTTCTGCTGTACCTATTCAGTATCTAATTTACCCTGACAAATACAGGATTTGGAATTCATTGCTTTTGCAATTTTAGCCTGCTAGCAGTGATAGAGGTTGTAATCTAGAAGGGACTAAAGTGGACAGCATTTACTATTTTACAATGAAAACAGAGTTTTGAATTTGCCAGAATAAACCTGGTCTAAGGATGTTTCTATAGACTGTAAGAACTGCAAGAAGTATGTGCTGGCTTAGGACATGCATATACTTTATTAGATTTCCTATGAACTTCCACATGAAAAATAAAACCAGCTTTTTTTCTTTTACCTCCTGTTTTTTAAATAGCAAACTTTCCATTTAAATTTTTTTGATCCACTGAAACACTCAACGTAGCATAAAGACTAGTGGTGTAGTCATCGAAAGGTTGGATTTCTGTATTTTGTTAACATCTTATGGTATTGACTCCAACATGTCTATAGGCCTGACTCACAATAACAAACATATCCCTGGGGATTTAAGAAAGGATTTGGTATTAAACTTAGGTTCTGTGGTAAAGTTTTGCTTAAATGGTCTAACTGTAACTTTTAAATGTTTTAATATTTTTGTGGATTCTTTATTCTTAATCCATTCTTTATTCATGGATTAATTACAGCAGAACAGTTGCCAAGTGATCTTCTCCACAGCACCCATGAACTTCAGCCTTGAACAAAAAAGACTCATCAAATGGTGAGAAAAGAGCATGGTTGTCATGACTGTTAAGTTAGGGATGCTGCATTATTTTTTCCTGTTTAGCACTGATTCTGTTATTTTATAGGTATCGAAGTTAGATTTTTGTAGGGTAATTTCGGGGATCATAACCTAATTTCACCTCCATACCCTGTATTTCAGCTGTTAATTTTTCAGGCTTTGCTTTATTCCTTGCTGTCCTCACCTTCAAAAATAATTGTTAGTGATATGCTGAATTCATTAGCTAATTTCTTTATTTCTTTCTTTAACCTTAGTTCTGTGCATGTGCTTAACTCTGTTCACATGAATAGTTTTATCAGTAGCACTACTTAGAAGAGTGAAGTTCAGGATATGTGAAACTGTTTGAAAGACCGAAGCTTAAATTTTGCAGATACTTATGCCTGCAACTAAATGAAATGCTACTGAAATGAACGCAGGAGTGGGGCATCTGGAAGTGCTTTTAGCTAGTATTAGTTTGTTTGCTCTTTTGCTGTACAATTTGTTTCTTTTAAGACTGATGCAAGTTGTTAATTTGCTTCTCTAGTTTCCCAGTTTTTGGGAGATTTTGAACTCTGAGCTTCACAACATTTATAAAATTTTAGTAGTGCTTATAATTCTTCTGAGAAGAACAAAACATTTTGTTTAGTCATTTTGTGGAAAGGTGAGTGAATATACAGAGGAACTAACTCTTTCTTTAACCCACTGCCTTTAATTCTATTCATAAAAATCACTAGGTAATGATTTTTATATGTATTTATTAATTTATTAAGCATAGATCTTAAAAACAAGGAGTTTCCTTTCTTCTAGAGATATAAGTAAAGGATGGCATCTTGGTAGCAGGGGCTTGCATATATAAGAATATAGTTGTTAAGTGTTGGTGTTGGCTTCCTGGTAATTTAGATAGGTGACAGTTTAAAATAATGGTGGACAGGATGATCCATAGTTCAGGAGACGGATCACAGTGACCGGAAGTTCAGAGAATGCTGAGAGATGCCCCAGACCTTTTTTGGTATCTCAACAAATGGCTCAATTTCTGTTTTCTTTTAGTAACTGTATTATAGAGTAAGGAGTAAAGGGGACAGAACCTTATTAGTGGCTTATGATTTCCACAGTTTATCCTCTTTCAGTATGGATTATTAACCCTGTCTCAGCTGTTTACCAAACTGGGTTTGGAAGCACCAATGTGTTCAAAGAGAGATGCTGAGCCCTTTATGCCAGTATCTGAACTACACCCTGTGTTAAGAATTACTTTAGTACTGTTATCAACCACTAAACTTATGTAATCTTTGCCGTGGTTCTTTACCATTTCTTATTTTAAAAACAAGGTTTAATACTTAAAACGGAAAGAAGCAGCAGTTTTCAGGCACAGTGCATTGAGATGTAACCCAGAGGTCATTTATTTTTAATACAGATTCAACAATCTGTTTCTTTGTTCTTTCTCAGCCATTTTTTCTTTAGTTTTCTTTTAGAGAGCTGATTCTTGATTTAACTTTGAGCATTTAACTATCTACTTTCTCTTCATCAAACAGTTAATCTTGCACTTAAGTAAAAATACTTGCATGAGTGTGGGAGAGAAGAGTCTGGATCTACGTTAGTCCCTTGCATCTTGTATTTGACTTTGCCTATCTGGTAACCATGGGCTCGATCCTGACTAGCACCAAGTTTGAGTTCTGAGTGTTATTAGGGTAAGGAGCTGAAGCTCAGTTTTGGATGTGTTTTTGATACTACAGACCTAGTGAAAGATAACAATAGAATGTAAATTGATTTCCTAATTTAAGCACTTCTTTAGTTGCTTAGCTGAGCAGAGTTTAGCTACTCCAAATGCTTAAAGTTAAATGGTTTTAAGGTTTTCTTAAGGCATTTTTTGAATTGATGTAATTCTTTCACTTCAACAGAAGAAGAGGTAGGCCAATGTCAGACAGTTTTGAAAAGCTTGTTTTCGTTACCCTGCTAAGAATATAAATTTGTTTCTTTTGTTCCATCCTCCTTTGGCTGAATTGCTTTCACTTCCCTGACTCTTCTTATACCTATTGTCTCCTGCTAACCTTTCCTCTAATGTCCACTTTTCTATTAACTTTTCCACACTGATTATTCTTTGTCTCTCTTCCTTTTTACTGGAGTTTTAGAGAGGTCATTATACTTTTTCAGTTTCTTTCCTTCCTTCATCAGTTCCTGGAATCCAGCAACAAATAAATGGCTCTGATTTCAAGTATGCCTTTTTAGTAAGAAATACACAAGTTAAAAATTTAGTGCTGTATCAATAGAAAGGGTAAACAGAGCACTGTGGATGTTATTTATAGAAAAGGAACCAGGCTTTACATATTGTTAAAAACTATTCCCTAATGTGGGATATTGGGATCCAGGCAGTAAGATCAGGATTTTAAGGTGATGGTTTAAATATCCCTATGCTTATTCTAAAAAAGCCAGAAAAAACAATCCACCCAACCAAAAAACCCACGAAAGTACAGGTGTACTGAATAGACTGATTAGACTGATTAGCCACTTGATGTGGCTGTTTTATTGAGCTGTGTATCACTGAACTTTTTTTAAGCCTTAGGAAAAACAGTATGGAGTTGGAAGAGAAGCAGGGATCTCCATGAAGGGCAGCCAGTTATAGTCATGGTAAGTTAAAATAAAAATAAATTGTGTTTCTGTTAAGCTTTCACCTTTATGAAGTGACCTGTATTCAAGGCCCTGTCCACCTTGCAAAATGAAGCCAGTTTTATTGAAACAGCCTCTGCATTCTCTGGATTTGTTTATGCTATCATTGTGTAACAGTTGTATTCTGTCGTATCTGACTTTGTGGTGTAACTCCTGAATGAAAACAATAAGTGACATAAAAATCATTATTTTCACAGTGATTGTACTACAGTGTTTTCATGCCTAGTTTCTGAGCAAAACAAGATATATAGGATCATGTTATCTCCTAGTAACTTTCAAATCCACTGCTTAATTTCAGCTGCATTTGATATAGAGGTAGAGGTCACAAAGTCAAGTTTCTGCAATTTGACTGAAATTTAGCAGCTGTGAGTAGAGAAAGGACTCAAATTAGTGCCCCTGGGGTAGAAAAAACTGCAGCATGGACTCAGAAATTTTCTGTTCTGTTCAACCTGTTGCCTTGCAGGTCGGCATGCTTGGTTGGTCTGCCAATCAACACATGTAGCTCAGACCTAGCCACAGTGTGAGCTGCCTCTTGTTGTCCTAAACATTAGAAGCTGAAATTTAGAGAAATCTGTTTAGAAGGGAATGGGAAAACAGCCAGGCTAGCTTCGACACAAATGTGTTGATGGCACCTATAAGCATGCTGATAGGTAACTAGACTTCATTACTTCTGCCAATCATGAAAAAAAACTTGGTTTTGCCAGGGCCTTCTAGTCTCTCAAACCACCTGTGAATCGTTCCATGATATGGTAATTTCTATACCTGGATTAGAAACATGTTTTTCTTGTCCATGTCAGAGAAGGGAACTTTGGAGACAGCTTCAGTATTTCATTTCTTTGGTTGTTTGGATATGAGCTCTGAGCTATTCCTTAGGCTGTCAAAATTGTGAAACTGTGTTTTCAACTCTCTCCAGAAACTGACTGTAATTTAGACTGCAGCTATGTGTCCCTGACCCATCCTACAACCTACTCTTTTGGAACAGTGCAGAAAATATGCATTGTATTCCAATTAACTTCCTTTGTGAAGAAAGATGTGGAGCTAGATACAGGGACAGAAAACAATATTAGGATTAGGCTGCATCAAGTTACCCACACTGCATTGCAACTTGGGAAATGCTAAATCTGTAGCTGCGTGATTTTGTCATCAAAATTGTACTGAAAGGTCTTGTCTGTCCATTCATTTCAGTCTGTGAGAAATGGGCAGATTACACTTGCCAGAGGTGCTGTGTCACTCACTGTACAGGCTCAGGTAGGCACGCTAACTTTATGTCATGTGTCTGATATTTTTAAATTTTCTATGTAATGTTAGACAGGGGTCAAGATACAACACTCTTTAAACAAAATTTAGTGCTGGAGCATATTCTTTAGAAACAGTTGAATTTCTTAGAGTAACAGAAGCCTAAGAGTCATGCATATGAAATGTAGAATTTACAAGAAGTAACATGAGAAGAAACACTTCCAGTTCAGTATCGTGAGGTAACTGTCTTGAAATGTCAACTTTTTTGTTTGTCCTCCTGCCCAGTTGAAAGCCGTCAACCTGGCAGCAAGGAACAAAAGCTTGTGATATTCTTTTCCATTTTCTGCTAATTTTCATGGGGTTTTTTTCACAAAATCAAAGCCAAGAAGAGAACAATTAGTCATTACAAAAAAAAAAACCAAACAAACTGCATTCCATTTTATGAAACTTTTGGGTTGTCTGTTAGATTCTCAAATCCTTTTGTTTGGTGCCAGCTTTTTTGTTTGTTTGTTTTTAAATGTTGTTGTTTCTGCAGAGCTATCTGTATTAAAGGAATGAAGAAATGTTTTTTTGCATGTTTCTAGGATCCATTGGTTCTTAAAACCTTTATCCCCTAGTAGACTTGACTAGTGTCACCAGTTAAATATTACTTAATGGAACCTATGTCTAACCTGCATTTAAATGGTTATAATAGATCAAAATATGGTAACACAACATTTTCCTTTTAAAGATCAACATAGATGTGTTTTTAATGAGAAGAGTAAGGTCAAATAATGGATGATAAGTTTTGTGTGAACAGCGAAGTGGTGGTGTATTCTTGTTTAACACTATGTTGTCTGCCTCCTGTGTTGTAAATGGTTTTCACGAAGTCCTTAAACTTAGCAAAGAATTTTCGTAAGGATTTTCTGTTTTAAAAAGCTGCCACTTTTTAGTCTAAAAATGACTAATTCTAAACTGCTTTTTATTACGTATTTTTGAATATTTTGGTCTTGGATGCTACTGTATGTGGTCAGATACTTTCACAGTCGTGAAGACCTCAATAAATTCACAGGCCTATGCTGTGTCCCTAAAATGTGTGTTGTGGGACAGATTTTAAGAAGGTTGAAGCACTGAAAAGTGACTTGCACAATAGACCAAAGAAACGAGGATAATTAATTTTTAGAGAATGATAATTAAAAATTATATTTCAAGTAATATCAGTAAAAGCTTTCATAATGTGCTGTCAGTACATGTAATTTTCATAAGCAATTTTAAGCCAACATTCTTTAAAGAAGGAGCTAAAAATTCCTATAAATAATATGCAACTTAAAGATGTATGGAACTCCTTTATTATGTGCTAAATGCTGTAATAAAACAGATTTTGCTGCATGTTACTAATTTTATTTTTTTTTAATCTTCGTATTTTTGCAGGTGTGTGGAGGAACAGGTCCTGTTCTCGCTGTTGTTACTCCCACATAGGCAGACTCTGTAATTGATTATGTGTGGGTAGGGCCCTATTGAAATTCAGGAGATTCTGCAGTAGTGCAGGGTTCTTTTTGTACAAGTTCAGTTGCAAGATCAGGACCCTACTGTGACTCCTTACTGTGCATTCTGTCAGTGTCTCATTGATTGTACTGGAACCTGCCTATTGGGATAATGTAAGTCCTGCTTTTCCCCCCACATGTACTTTAGATGTGAATTAATCACAAAGCATTTCTAATTAGAAAATTAGTATAATTTACATGCATTCTTTTAATTATGTTTTTTTGGCAGTACCAAATACTATATTCCTCAAAACTTCTTAATGGCACTGAGACTTTGTGGATAGTTGGTCACATGATGAGAAAATTCAGCTGTAAGTACATCAAAATGATTGACTTTTTCAATAGTTAGTCTTTACTGATGTTGGCAAACTAATAGTGATAAAAATGTGAATCAAGAGGTTTGACTTATGTCAAACTACTTCAGTTCTTTTTAGAAAATATGTACAGTATACCCATTAAGGATTTTATTATTCTTAGGTAATTCACCATGGGACCCTGAAGTTCTTCCCTACTGCAATTAGGTAGGGAGTTCTAAGTTGTTAGTTTTCTTTATTTTCAGAATAGTGTGTCTCTGACTTGCTCTGTGTTTCGACTGATAAACTTTTTGAAATTTATAGATCTATAAAAACTGTTCATACCATTAATATCTGTGTAGATATTGTGAACTGATTTACTAACGTAATTGTCTTGCAGGGTTGAATATTGAAATGTTAATAAATATACACTTATGTTTGTGTCAGTGTACCTTGGTTAAATTAAACTGAGCTGGCATTATGAGTGAATTTGATCATACATGCTGATTAGCTATAGTCTTAGGCAGGAACTACATATTACCCATATCATATGTCAGTGGATTCACCCAAAAATAACTATAAATATCTATGCTTGGGTTAAGGAGGAAGTTCTTTTCCTGTAGCTATGGGTACAGTCATTGCTTTGACTCCTGTTTTTATATACAAATGAGCAAAAAATACATGTAGGTGTTTTCCCTGTATAACAAAAGGAGTATTGTAAACTCTGTGCCCTTTTTTATGATGTTGTATTTCCTTTCTGGTATTTAAATTCAAGGATATTTTCAACTGTGTCTTAGTATCAAGAAAAAGGAAGAACTGGAAATGTTACTGAATTTGTGGATAATTGTCAAGGGGCTGTAAAGGTCTAGAGGAATTGTGTGTAAGGACAATTAGAGATTCTTTCTCATGAAGCAAGGACATAGATAATAATTGATGAGTAAAGGTTAAGGGAGCACAGGATTATTTTTATTGCTTGGCACAAGACCAGCATGAAATGAAAGTAATTTGAAGAAAGAGCAAGACTGAAAAAGAAATCAGACTCAGATCAGAAGTAGAGAGTCCAGGCAAAGAAGCACAACAAACAAAAACCCCCAAAATAAAACCAAAAGCCTTAATATGGGTTTGAAAAATACACCTGAAAGGAGAACTAAATGGATAGCTACTGGTATTTTTCATTGCACTAAATATGTGATAGATTTGAGTTTAAAACTTCCAGTAAATGCTTTTCTTGAAGTTTTTGGTTTTCTTCTGTTGGAGAGGAGTGTAAGAACTTTGAAGCATTGAAGAAGACTCAGTGGCTTTTTGTGAATTACAGTATGAACTGGGGATTCAAGATGACGGTTACAACTAAGAACAGAAGACAATGGGTTGCTAAATAAAATTAGTGCCAAGCAGAAGCCATAATTTCTTGTTCAAACACAAAACTTGATGATTTTGAAATGCATCACCTTCAACAGGGCTCAAACCACAATTTTATTATGTTTGTTACAGGATGGGTATTTTCAGGGTTCTGGTTTAAAAACCTGAACAGTGATTCTTTTGAGATTTTGCAATATAAAATAGAATTGAGATTTTTCAATCTGAAATGAAATCATGATGTGAGAACACTGGGTGTTTCATTTTGCATAAAAAATCATGATCAGTGTATTTTCTTTTAAAAATGTTTAGATCTATATGTTTGCTGTTTTCACCTTTTAACCTATTGGCCATATATATTTTTACTTGCAGTAAGTTGGGTGAAAGAAAGAAAAGCAGAGGGAGATTAGGTGATTGCACAAAAAGCCCCTAAACAGTCTTCTAGCTGTGCATCTAGATCAGAGGTGCCTCAGAATAGATCCAGTTTCAGAGAGGAAAAGGAAGGAAAGTGACGTGCCAGTGAGTTGGGTATGAGGAATCCTCTGCATATTTCATCTCTATCTGATTTTTTCGCTCATCACCACTGAGAGGCAGATCACCTGGGTGTGACTGCTTCCCCTTCCTGTGATTGCAGCTTCCCAGTACTTTAAGGGAGAAAATGTTGGGCCAGAGCTCTGTTTTGCCTGCAGCAGTGCTGCTACAAATGTTTGGAAGAGAAGGAGCTCTGAATTGTCTCCTGCTGTAACCAGCTCTCCAGTACTCACTGCTGCTTACCCCTGTTGTTGAGTACCTGATCTGCTTGTTTCTTTCATTTAACTCATGCTGCAATGCTATAAATGACTGAAACCAAGACAAAAGCAAGAAAACAGATATCCAGAGAAGGAGATGATGTTTTGGAATCTAGGAAGTGGGCATTTGCTGCATAGCCACACATTGTCAGCTCTTGAGAATACCTCAAGAGCTGAAATGCCAAACTACAGCAGCAGAGTAAGTTTCCTTCTGTGCACTGAGAAGGAAGAGCAAAGGAATGTGCCTGAACATTCAGCATGTTAGTTGTAAGTCTCTGAGATCTTTTCCTCTGTTGCTGTTTGCACTCTGCTTGTATGGTGTCTGTCCCGAATGTAGCATGTCTCTATTTGTGTCGAATGAGGCACTCCTCACATTGTAATGTCACGAACATTGTTTTTCTTCAACCCTTGAAAATCAAAACATGGTAGCATAGATAGCTGTAACAAGTTAGTAAAAAAAGTGACACGAAAGAATGTTCTCATTTCACAGTATTTATAGGAAAACCAATGTTTTATGTGTTTCATATACCTCTTCTTTTCCAATCCTAAGCAGATTTAATGCATGAAAATTTTCTTCAGCAATGCCCTCTGTTCTTTATTTCCAGTTACAGCTATTGGTCTTTTGTTACTAGGTTTTTTGTATTTAGGTTGATGCCCTCACAAAACCTCTCTGGATCCTGTATAAATGATACTATCATGCTGTCATTTGTTTTGTCATCAAATCTAGTGTAAACCTGCATTTTGGGAATCTTTTTCCAGCCCTTAAAGAATGTTCATTCTTCTCTGTCAGCAGGTTTTTCATGGATCAAGTCTTTATTAGAAAATCTTTTGCTTTGCCTTGACAAAATGCAGCCTTGTCTTGCTCATTAGCTAGTCAAAGTGCTGCTCTACTGTAAATACTATTTTCCAAACCTACTCCTTTGGTATTTTCAATTTCCTGCTTCATTTTAAAGCAATAAAGATAAGCTATCTGTCTTTATTTTCAAGGCTCATCAAGACTACTTCTACCTGATACCTCTCCTTCAGTATCAAGATGTTGACTCTGGTTTCGATCAACATATGATGCCAACTTCCATCATTCGGTCATTAAATTTTCAGACCACGCTTAATATTTTCTCCTCAACTGCCTCTCATGTGTTGATTGACTTCTTCGTAAACAGAAGTGTTTACTGTCTTCCCTTTAATTTTTTTCTTAAAAGTTTTATGTAGTGTGAAGCTTTAAGCAATCCAACTAGACAACAGTTGTATTGCAGGTATAGTAATTCCAATGCACAGTAGTACTGTGTCATTGCATTTGGACTCTGCCAGAATCCCTCTGTTGTCTCTTTATGCAGAATTTAAGCATGTCTATATTTTGTTGTGTGTTTATTCATGGCCCAGCGTAATACGAAGTGGCCCAGGGTGAGGCCTTCCAAGATTTATGGTAGTACAGATAAAAAACAATGAATATACACTGGATGCTGCAGTGTAGCTGCTGGATTCTGTTGTGCCTGATGTCACGTCATATCTAATGCAGAAAAGAAGGTGCTCCAACCAGAGGCCTCACAAAAGAAAAAGAAGTGAGTTGCAGCCAACAGAAAAAATGCTAGCCCCAGAGGCCTTCTTAGCTGTCAGACTGAAGTCCATAGCCCCTGGCATTGTGTCCTGAAAGCATCTCTCTTCTCTTCTCCACAGCAGTAAGAACAGATTCTCCCTTCTCGTAAAAGGAAGTAAATGCAAATGTCACGAAGGTGTGCAGTGTATGCAGAAGGACTTTTATACTTCCGTAGCATCCTTAATGTATTCCATTCCTGACACAGCATCTCTTGGTACAGAAATCTTGAATAGCCACAACTGTGCCATTCATGAATCCTTTTTTCAAATGCCATTTGATCTCTGTTGGGAAGGAACCTACACTATTTTTTTATTTGGTGTCTCGGCACCTTACTATCTCATAGTGCTCTGCTTCCATTGTGCCTCGAAAGCAATGAGTCTTCAGAAAAGTGGTAAGAATGAATTCAATCGGGAATTCCCCAGGTATGTCACCCTCTTTCTGTAAGTGGGTCTGCATGTAACCCTTCCTTTTAAAGAGACACTGAAATGTTGGTGTCTAGATCATACAGAGATGATGGAATGAGTGCCTGGCTGATTACAGAGATGGTAGATTGGACTGTGCAGACAAGTGGTGAAGTATGTACCAAAGAAAATATAGTCCAATAGTTTAATTTTATTGGAATAAACCACAAAATATAGTTCTGTATGGTTCTATGGCTGAATAGGAGAACTTTAGTAAGAGCTCTGGGCTAGTTGGTGGAATGGAGGCAGTTGCTGTGAAATACTGTGGGAGACTGGGGAGTCTGTACAACCCAAATGCTTGGTCATACCAACAGTTCTGGGTTATATATGTATAGACTGGATGAATGTAATGTTAGGCCACGTCAGACCATCGTGCACAGGCTGTGTATTTAGATATCATTGAGCACTAATTTTTGAGCGAACAAGCTAAGGAATCCAGAAAGGGAGAGACAGCCCTTGATTTAGTCTAGATCAGCATACAACAAATGACTGTAGAAGAACCATTCGGTAGTGAGATATCATACTTAAGTTTGTCATACTTGTAGGAGAAAAAAAGATTAAAATAAAAAAAAAAAAGTCGGGTCTTGTTTAAAAAAAGCATACTAATGAAGACACAGTTTAAATAAATATTGAAAATACATGGGGACTTTGTTTTCCAATTCTAACCCAATTAAATAAGACTTTTCCAACACAATTCAGCAGTAAAAGAAGCTACTTGAAATAAACGCAGTTTTTTAAAAAAGTAAAATCCAAGCAAGCAAAGCAGAAAAGAGCACAATTCTGGCAAGTGTAGACCTAATATAAGGCAGAACAAAAAGATTTTGAAATGCAATGGGCTAAAATTCTAAAAGCCAAACTCCATCTTTTTTCAGTGTAAATTTTGCTAGTAGGGAGGTGAGTTTAATAGATAAGTGTGGTTAAAGAGAAAGACAAAGCCATTACAGAAGGAAATTGAACTCATTGCACTGGCAGGGATTATGACAGGCAAATTAGGGACATCCCCAAATAGGAGTTGTTTTTTATAGGAAATAGTTCAGATTTGATATATCAATAAAAGGTTTTTTAACAAATTGATTGAATAAACATTAATAAATTGCCCAATAACATGCTGTTTATTCAGTAGTCTTAGAAAAATTCTGAAGTTAAATTGGTGAATGAACCATGAACTGTGTTGTGTAATCTGGTACTTAAATTAGCCTTGATAACAGTGGAGTGGAAAGTAACAGATGTGACCCTAGTTTTCAAAAGGGTTTTAGAGATGGTCATGGACTAATGGACTAAAATTTCAGGCTACCATGACAGACAAAATGCCAGTGATTGTGATAAAGCATGCAGTTAACAGGAACATGGATAGGTGTAATAGCAACCATCATGGCTTTTGTACAAGTAGTTTTGTCTTAGAGCTTTGCTAGTTATTTGAAGGAGATGCACAGGAAGAAGGGACCCAAAAGTTTTTAAGAAGTTCTGTAACTGAAGACTGTTAACAAAATGAAGTATGGAGTCACTTAAAATTCTTTGTGGATTAGTAAAGAGTTAGAAGATAAGGAACAGTATAGTGACTAATGGGCAGTTTTAACACTGCCCCTCACAGAGGTTTGTACTGGCACCTTTGCTGGTCCTGTTCCTAAACAGTCTGAAAAAGTGCAATTGGAAAGATTGCAGATGATAAAAGGAAAATATTCGCAGCTGGAGTCAGACCTAATGTTGACCCTGAAGAGCTGCAGAAGGATCTCACAGCAGGACCTGTGTGATCCAGGAGCCTTGGCTGTCACAGTGGCCAGATATTGCTGACCCCGCTGTTCAGCCGTATCCATCATCAGAGAGAGGCAGTGGCTGTTGGATTACAGCAGCCATCAGCCCGTAAACTGTGAGCTCAGCAGGCTGTGACCAGTCCTGCCACTCAGGAAGGCAGGGACTTGTAGCTGTTCTTTTTAACAGCAGGGGCTGCAAAATGAAGAGGAGATTCTTCCTCCCTGTTTCTCAGAGTTTCATAACCCCAACAAGCTTAGAGTACATGTTTTGAACTTGGAGTTCCTGCCTGCTATAGGGTTGGAATGTCACTGTTAAAGTGATAGGTAATGTCTTGCTGCTGTGAGAAGCCAGGGCTCTCAAGCCACCTTACTGGTGTTTGCATGGATTTTTAGCAGCTTCTGTTAATTTCTTAAAATCATTCTGGATCTGTAAATAAGAGTTTGTCATCCTCATTGATTGATGATAAATTTTTAAATATGAATCAAGTGTATACTGTTCTCATTTTCTTAAATCTGTAGGGTTTTTTTTGCTGTTTCTTTTTCTGGCAGTAGCAATATTATGGATGGGCAAATCAGTTTTACTTCTATTGTTCACAAACCTGTGGGCAATGGAAAATGCCAGTTTGCTGCTACTTTAGAACCTAAAAGCAGTTGCAGGCCCTAAAATTAATCGTGGGAGAAATTAGATAAAAAAGCAGAAATGTTTCACGCAGCAACCAGAAGGTCTGGAGAGAGGGATGGAGTAGAAGATATCACTGTACCTTTGCAACAGCTGGAATGGTTTCCAAGCTGTTGTCTGCAAATTCCTAGTGGACTCCAAGGCTATGGTGAATTGAACACCTGTTTGGCTAAACCTTAAAAGTGCTTTAAATAGTGTTTCCAATTAAAAGTTTGATCAGATGGGTGTGTGATGGCTTTTGAAAATTGTTGAGGGCTGATAATGATCTGTTGCTCAAAAAAAAGTGGGAACCAATGTTCTGGAGGGTATGAAAAAGTACTCCCTACCTTCTCAGTTTTAGGTAAGTTGTGTGCCTCTCCACAAGAAGCAACAGCAAGAAGTGCCCAGAAAGGAGCCAGGAAGAGCAGTCTGACAGCATTAATCCTTCTGTCCCCATCACGCCTTCCCCAGTAACAGAAACATGGGGTTCTGAATCATTGTGCTGTCCTTGAGTTTCCCTAAAATTCTTCACTAGTCTTACTTTTCATATATACTCCCGACTAGTAGATTTAGTTTTCTGAGAAGTATGATTTTTCAAGTCTTGGGTCCTCATCTGACAAAAATTAAACTTGTCAACTCCTCTAGATTACCATAGATATCCTTCTTTGAATTAAAGCCTGATTTCTCATTGCTAGAAAAACAGATTTTAAAATTTTCCATTCTGTCATTATTAATGAGCATAAACTTTCCTTACAATTATTAACATGTCTTATTACCCGTTTATTACTTTTTCAAAAATCCTAGTTGTATTTGACCAACTTCTTTTAATTTATTTCCCTGAATGATAATTTTGCATGGTAAAAGGCTTCTTTGTCCTCATATCATGTCTCTTACTACTTTTTTTTTTACTATTGAAAATTTTCCAGCATCATAAAATATTTCTATTATCCATGCTTTTAGCTGCCTTTGACATAGTTTTCTTCCCATTGTCCTGAGTACCATACAAGCACATCCATAAAGAATTTGTGGAGATATTGGCTTTTCCAACTTTCTGTGTGTATTTGTGTTAGGAATTGCGGTGGTGTCAAATTTGAGGTACACCAAATTATAAGCCATATTCAAGTGGTGTAAATATGTTTATCTTAAAGAAATATCTTCAACAAATAATTTGTCTGATCTAAAATCACTGTAGTATATTTTATGAAATCTAAACAAAATACTAGAAACAAATACTGACAATAGTTTTTTTAAAAGGATAAAGCAAGTTGACAGATGCTCTGTTTAAACTTTTTGTGTTCCATTTTTCTTACTCATGTCTTTTGATACATATGTGGAAGATGAGGGAGGTTGTGCTTGTTTTTATATTATCTTGCTAAGTACCTGTTGCTAGCTTACGTGATTCTGATGTTGTCTTTGCTCAGGCTTGAGCTACAAGCTGAATATGAGATTGAGGGGAATCTTTGCCTTGTATCAGAAAGCAACTTGTAAGGAAGGAGAGAGTGACTTCTGCTACAGTGTGGAAAAAGGTGATTTCCTGACTTTACCTGTGAGTGAGAGGAGAGAGGGATTTATGAGTCTAGGCAAGGCATATGGGTACAGAAGCAGTGATGGGGTATATTGTTAGGTCTGAGGATAAGTGTACATGGATGAAGAATTTGGAATAGGTGTCAGAGAAGGAGTTTCAATGAGAGTTGGAAAGATCACAGTTGGATAAATACACTGGAGTCAGTTGAAAGTCACTTTACTAGAGAACATGGCTACAGCTCTCTATCTGACTTTAGCTCACTCCACATTTGTCCTAGCTACACCCTTACCTGTCTTCTGGAACCTCAGCTTCTTCTCCAGTTTCTGCACATGACGCTTTTTAAGTGGAAAACCTACTTTCCTGCTTACTCCAGGTACAATTACATGCAAAAGTAAAAAAGGTCCTGTAAATCTTTTACATCTAAAGCTTGTCTTCTGTCCCACTATACTTTCGTCAGCCTCCTGTCTGTGGAATTTTGCACTGCAGATGCAGACAGACAAATGAATCACAGAATAGAATCACTGAGATTGGAAAAGGCCCTTAAGATCATCAAGTTAACTATAAACCTAACAGTAAAATTCCACCACTAAACTGTGTCCCTAGATGCTGTGTCTACATGTCTTTTAAATGCCCTGGACAGCCTGTTCTAGTGCTTAACAACCCTCTCAGTGAAGAAATGTTTCCTAATATCCAATCTAAACCTCCTCTAGAACAACTTGAGGCCATTTCCTCTTGTCTTGTCGCTGGTTACCTTGGAGAAGAGACCTACCCCCACGTAGCTCCACCCTCCTTTCAGGCAGTTGTAGAGAGGGATAAGGTCTCCCCTGAGCCTCCTTTTCTCCAGGTTAAACAACCTCAGCTACCTCAGCTGATCCTCACAGGACTTGTGCTCCAGACCCTTCCCCAGCTCCCTTGCCCTTCCCTGGTGCTCCAGCACCTCAGCATCCTTGTAGCGAGGAGCCTCAGACTGAACACAGTATTGGCAGCATGGCCACACCAGTGAATACAAAATATTCAAATGAGATGCTGTGGAAAGCTGGGTGCGCAGTGTAATGCTTCTCTGCAATGTACAGTTTGCATCTCCAAGTGGGGCATGTACCGTCATTTGAAATCTGCTGAGTGTAGATGAATTAATTTGTTCCTTTTCCCCCTTCCTGTATCACTCATAAGAACGTGATGGAGTTTTTTTCCACATGATGAGTTGTGACTTTTAGATAATATTTGTCTTACTAAACAGCGGAAAAAAAGTCTTGGATTTCTAAAGCCTGGTCTCTTTGAATTGCATTTTTCTGTGATCTATGATCTTCCTAAAAATAAATTAGTTCAGTGGATTATTACACCTACTGATGATAAATTGAAGCTTATGGACAGTGGGATTGCTTTTCTTAATTATTATTTTGCAGATCCCTAAAAAGCTGTTTATGAAGACTAAAGAGTCTCCAGAAAGACTGAAAGCAATGTCATAGGACATCCCCTTAAATGAAAGGGGTTTTTTTAAATGCAGTGGGGTATTTTTGGCCCAGATCTTTTCATAAGTCTTAAGCATTTATCTAACAGTTTTTCTTCTTAATATTGATTATGATTGCGTAGTTATGTCTGTGACTAAACTTAGCTAACGAGATACATGATTTCTGCTCAAGTTTGGAACTCAGTAATTAATAATCCTGTCAGCACATGACTATACAAATAGATTATGTACCAAGATCACAATAACAATAGTAAAAAAAAGCATACTTTTGGGAGGAGTGTTGGTTGGTTTGGTTTCTTTCCTAAGAGGGTATGTTATTTTAATAGAAAACTATTTTTGTGTTTCTCTCTTGGTCGGATTTCTATACTGGATATAGAGATCATTCTTTTAGTTAGTCAATATTAGTCCCTAAAAACTGGCTTTACTTCTGCTGTTTGTCATATGTCATTTTATCTTTAAAGACTGCAGGAGTTCATGGTTCCTGAGAAGTAACACCTTGAAGTTCTGGCACTATCTTCTACAAAGTAACTTACACTGAGCTGGCTTCCTGTTACTGTGTCAATGAAACATCAAATGTTGATACTACGTGTGAAACAACATTTGATATTATGGCTATTAAGTGACTTGAAAAAATACTGTAGAGATGGATTTTGTGTTTACAAGACCTGGCATTTAAAAATGTATGTCATGGTTGTAGGTAATAAATGTTGTTCGTGAATTGTTACAGGATAGAAAATACTTATATTTGTGTACAATATGCTAGTCTTAGCTCTAGCTATTTTTATCTCCTAAATATCTTATAATAAGGTGGTTATAAATATTTAAAGACATGAATAATTTCATTTGTTGAAGCATTGTGTGCATCATTTAGAATGGCTACTAAAGGAGAGAAGTAGAATGCCCTTCTCATAACAGCTAAATATGAATATAAGGTATCAGAGATAATGATATAGTTCAAACCAGTAAAAATCATTATGTTTTGCTGTATGAGCATAGCTCTTTACAGAATGGTGATCTCATTCTAAGGTTACAGTTAAATATATTCATTGCTGAACTTTATTCTAGTGTTTTTATGTCTTTGCTGGAAATAAGAGAACACAAACACTTAAATTTTAAGTTATTGATCTTGAGCCATGCTAAAAGCTTTCAGAACTTGGTATTTAACCCCAAGATTGGATCCATATCCCTTTTAAATTCTGGAATTTCAGAAACTGTGCAGGTGAGTAGGAAAAAGCAAAGGAAGAAACTGAAATGGAGAGAAGGAAATTATTCTCCTTTACAGAAAGAAAGATGAAAAACATCCTAATGAGCATAGGAGAAATAATAGGATGAAAGAGAGGAGTCAGGTGAGTATTTACAGTATTATTTTTTATATAGTGCTCAGATGTGTTATGTTTTGTGCTTGCATGGAAAACAGAGTGAGACTTCAGCTAACTGCTGTTCTGAGCTGTGCTTTACTCACTGTGCATTTTTATTTTAGCACAGTCACTTCTAAGGAAGGCTTTAAATTTACTTTCAGGGCCAACCTGAATCACAAAATTCATTATCCTGCTGAAATTATGACTGCCCCAATGTTCGTCTTCCCAAGTTAGCTCTTAAAAATCCCACTGTTAGACATGAAAAAAATTAAAACCATTTTTAAAATATATATTTCTGTTAAATCTAGTCACTAGCATTTGGGAAAAGGCACAAGCAGGCATGCAATAGCAGTTAAGAGTGTCAGAATTTCTGTGTAAAGCCTAATTGTAATAGTACTGAAATTGAAAATAGAAACTGCTAATTAACTGTTACTCAGCAGGACTAGGCAAAGTCAGTCAATTCATAACCAAATGTAGCTGTAGAACAATGGATTACTTACATTGGCATTCATTACAGGTTAGACATCAGTGTGGTTTCATCCATAAGCTGTAATAAAATAAAATCAATTAGGAAATTGCAAAAATAGTTTCATTCAGTAATTTGTTCATGGATGTGCTTAGTTTCTGAATGATTGCCATAAGTATGTACAGTATTATAGCAAGAGTATATGTTTAGGGAAATCCCATACTTTTTAAACTGAGCAACGAACAAATATTCGTATAGTGACTATAACTGGTGTTCATGAATTACCATGCAAAAACCCCATTTAACTACAAAGATAAGGATCTCCCATTTTCTTATATTCATTCAGTAGTACACATGAAACATTTTAACTGTTCACCTGAGCAACGCTTCAGTGTAGCTGAGCCCTGACCTGATGTATGGCAGAATAACATCCCCTCTACAACTGTCCCGTTGCTGAAGGGGACAGAGAGTGAAAATGGGTGGGGCAGGGAGAGGTCTTATGGTGCCAGTTCTCAATTAATTTTGGAATAGTAACATCTACTTTTTGGAATGTAGTGTATTAATTTCTGCGGATAGAGACGGGTCAGCATAAGAACTATGCTATAAATTGCTGTGTGATAGGGTTCCCATTCCTGTGCTATGTCTGTGTCACGGGGCAGCAGTTTTTAAGGGCACCCAGTAAAGATATGAATACAGAAAAACTAACATAACAGTACTCTTCATGTTCATTCTAAAAGGAAAATTAAATTAAATGCAGATAAAACTTTAAGAAGATCTAAATAAGAGACTTCTTGGTCTATTTTATAGTTAGCCCTTGTTCTTATGTTGTTTTGCATTGATGTTACACTATTTCAAGTTGCATGATTCTAGAATGGTTTAGATCATGTAAATTGTTCAGTGCAAAATCCCGTTTCAAGTATATTTAGATTTTAAAGATGTCTTTTTAATTGCATTGTAACTGACAAGTCTGTGTTGTCCTCATGTAGTAGGCAGTATCAAGATGACTGTATTCTGAAATAGTCATTAGTGGAAGACTACTGCATGCGTAGGTCTCCAAATGGGTATGAATTGTGCGGTCCCGGGACTTTGCCTCTTAGACTTTCCGTATTAACAAGGAAGTGCCAGCGATGAGCTGTCCCTTTGGTGTATTCCAGCCCCTAGATCACTGCCCAGGAGGAAAGCTCACTTTCCCATCGCCTTCTCTGATTATTTATGCTTTGGTACTGCTGTTCTGTAAGCACACAGTCTTGGCTTTGCATCTGAGCTGGCAAGCTGGTGAAGGTGATATGAAGAGGTTGTTTCCACAGACCAGTTCCACACTGAAGTTTCCTGCACAGAGACTGGGCTGTATACCAACTTTAAGACCAGCCCTTCACCCATGACTCTTTTATTTAATTACAGTTCGTTTAAAATAACCATTATAATATGTGTCCATGACCATGACATTGGATTTCAGCATTTTTCACAGCAATATTTACTGTATTTAGTAACAAATTACTGAAATATCAGCAGTGCCATTTTAAGTATCAGTTAAATGTGATATTTAATTAATTGTGTCTTAATGTTTGGAATAGAGAATCCCAGTGATGTTAAGATTAAATTTTATTTACAGCAGATAAACGTAAAGCCCAGTAGTACATAATTAGTTCTAACAGAAAAGCAAACTTCCTTTTATTTGGGTCAGACTTTGTTTTTGTGCTCAGTGTAGTGCGCACAAACACTGTTCAGTAGTAAAAAATATTATGCAGCACAAACCTATTACATGTTCTGTGTAGATGAAAGTCATTAGTAAATTTTCTTTGTTCAGATTAAAGGAAGTTGAAAATATGCTGAATCTCTTATTATTTTAATCTAGATGTTGTTATCTATAAATATTCAGCTTGCAGATAAGATGCTAGGTTCATAAATACCTAGTGAACTTCACAAAATTAATTACATTTCAAAGATGTGATTCAGAGTCTAAGATTCAGACCATAGGGTGGGATGAATCGCCCTCTGGAGGTGCCCATTTTAGTTTGCGGACTTCACAGGATTCCTGCTCTGAACTGACTAGTTCAAACTAAAAGTTAAGTGACTGGCCTGTCACCTTAAATGAGAAATAACTGAGCATTTCATACCATAGTAGATCTTTTCTTTAGACCTCTCTAAGAATGGCTGCCTTATTCCTCACCTTTTCTGTCAGTGTTCTTGTACTGTTTCTAATATGAATAAACATGATTGTTGCTGTTGCCATTTCCTGCGTATTGTTTTTCCTGTCCTTTTCAATCTTGTTATCTTATCTTTCCTGTTTTTTTTTCTTTTTTTCTGACTCTTTATAGCTGCCATCCTTTCTGAAGCTTTTCACTTGCTACCTCTGACAATCCTACTTTCCATGTTGAAAGTATTGTCCTAACTTCTGGTGTGGAAGATTGCTGACCCTTCCTTTGATACTGATACCAGTATTTTCTTGACTGATAGTACTGTAATGAAGACATAGAAAAAAGAAGAATATGGCACTCGTGAATTTTTTTATGGTTTGAATAGTCAAAAAATATTGTTCTTCTGCCTTCCTATAAAATGTGTTGGTTTCCCAATGTAATTGTAACTTAAAGATGTTTGTAGAAATGTAAAATCAAATGTGAAGAGTATAAAATCCATATTAAAGACATTTAAGTTTAATAAAATACAGCATTAGTCTTTATTTTAACAACTGAGTCCTACATGGCTCACTTGCAAAAAGTGGGGTAGACTTACAAAGTCGTATACTGGTAAAGTCCGACTTACTAAAAGGTGAAATTTCTTTTTCTGTACAGTAATTATTAAAAAGGTCAAATTATTTTCTTTCTCCCTCTGGTAATATGTTCTTCATTTATGCCTGTTAAAGATCTCTCCTTCTCTTGAAGTCTCTGTCTTCTCCCTTTTTTTTTTTTGTTCATTTTTTTAACCTAAGTTTGTGGTTCCTTTCTACACTGATCTTTCCTAACTCTTTTGGTCCAATACTGATACCTTTTTTCTCATATATTTGCATCCATTTGCCTAGAATATTGCCTTGAGCATGATCATATATACTCAGGAATATATTTACTTCTAAATGCTGGATGGATCTGCTATTTTAGGACTTCCAGTAAAGCAGAGAAGAAACTTAACAATTCATGACAGCATTTTAGGTTTTTTTATGATACATGTGCCTTCAGAGGATCAAAGTACCTTGCTTCCTACATCAATGGAATAGTAACTATAGACAGAGATAAACATTCCTGTAAAAATAAAGACTTATGGTCCTTGTTCAATATAGGAATGCTAACTTAAAAAGAGCATCTGAATGAAACCATGCTGTGTTCATAAATGGTATGGCAAAAGTTTCCAGTTTTGTTTGCATATAAAGAAAAATCCTATTGGAAAGAGTGCTTTGTATTGATAGCAGTATAAGAAAATAGAATTTTTTGAAAAAGACAACTAAAAGATATACATGCATAAAATAAGGAGAATTTTTGAAAATCATGCTCTGCTATAGCAGGAATACTGAATAATAGTTAATGTTTTTTGTGGGATCGATACCTACATATTTTATTAGGTATACCAAATGTTCTTTAGATAATCTAAATTATTTGGATTGCAGTAAAAGGAATGCCATGATAAAACATAAACAGTGATGTTCAGAACTTTTGCTTTTTATGTGTAAAATATGATACTGTAGCCTCTTCTGTACCAACAGTAATTTTCAATAATAATGGCACTAATAATAGCAATATACTAGAAAATGATTGGAGGTGTGAGTGAGAATGTCATTTACAGTGCCTAAAAGTTTTTAACTAGTGTAGTTACCTGCAGGACTTTGCATAATTTTGAGGCCCTTAACAAAGCACCTTTGCCGGATATGTGTACTGAGCATGAGGATGACATTACAGACAATGATTAGAAAGCAGAGGAAATTCAGAATCTCTGAAACAGTTACACCGATGAGGAGTTTGTGTTGAACAGTAGAAGCAGTAATTTTTTTGCTAAAAGGAAGTTGGCTGCAACTAAGTTTATAAAGAAAAACTATATTAAAATTATCCATAGAAAACAAAAGAATATTAAAAACTATGACACATTGACTGCATACAGTTAAGTCACTACTGGTTGCTGAAGATTTGTCCTTTCTGTTAACAATATAAGGCAATACAGATCCTGAAATAATCTGTGACTTAATACTCTTATTCATTTTACAGCAGAATTGTTATGGGCTAAGGCCTTGCTCATCATGAGAAGTAATACAATTCTAACAATGGCATATTATTGTTAGAAGAAAGTACATCAAACTGACTTAGCACAGTTTTAGAAAACTAGTTTCGAGAGTACTGTGTTGGTGTAGCTTAAGTTACAAAACTATTGCTTTTTTGATAATGCTACTAATTAAAATTTGGACTTGCAGTTTGATGATAAAATTATTTTTACACTCAACTTTGTGTATTTTTGATTTGCAATTTTTGAGTGATAAAATCTCAGTTTAAAAATTCAGTTAAAATGTCTTTATTTTTAAATATATTAGGAACAGTAAAGAAAGCATAGCTGTAAATACTAACAAAACAGGAAAGATATTTCAGCAAATGAATAAGTGTAACCATAGGGAAACATTTGCCAGAGGAGAATAAAGTTGAGTGAATTGCTACATTGAGATGTGAAAACATACTTAATCTACAAAGTCCTGCAGGAAATAATAATGAAAAAATAGGTCTTTCTGTTCATAAACACAGCTTAGGTACAGGTGGTCTTGAGAGGTGCAGTACCACTACAAATTCCAAGAATTGTTCTTTGATTGCATTACAAACAAGACTGGCTAAGACATAAATAGAATATAACTATCTGTAGCTATATAAGGAATATAAGGTGAGGGAAACATAATTTATAAAACAACAACCTTGCTTGCAGATTCTGCAGATCACATGGCTGGCAGACACAGAAATAATTTCACAAATGAAAATGGAAGATGCAAAATCCATGAAGACTGTGTTGAAGGTTTGATTTGTTTGACTTTCTCTAGGTTTATGAGGGTCTCTATGTTTATCATATATATATACAGACATATTATATTCATGTTATACATACATATGTTGCTATATATATGGAAATGTATGAAAAGCTGTAAAAGAGGAATTTGAGTTACATGCAAGAAGTGCTTCAAAATAGGTTACAGGATTTTTGTATAGTACTTCAAACAACTGGAAGAAGTAATGAGAGTTAATTTAGTACTGGATCTGATAGTGATCATGAAAAAAGGAGATACTAGATCTAAAATTAAGACCTTATGACTGTACAATACTTCTGGTTTAATAAAAAGACCAGAAAAAGTGTAAACATACTGTAAAAATCATTGACAGAAAGATAACAAGTTTGAAGAGTAATAGCAAAAAGCTGGGTCAGAGTAATATTGCAATAGAATAAGAAAGATTCCTTTATAAAAAAATGTTGAGTGAATTATAAAGTTGGAGAAAAGGACACAGAACTGGAAAGGAGAACTTTAAACTTGCCATCATGCAAAGAAAGAACAGAAAGCGAGCTCAGACCATGTGATGCTATCTAAGGAAGCCTAATTATCCACTTAATTAGTATAATTTTGCTAATATATTCTGAAAGTATGTGAAACTCTTAAAGAAACACAAGAAAGGAGATTTTTTTCAAGTTTCTTGAGCAGTTAATTTTTTTTCTTTTTTTCCCCATAGAATAATACTGAAAAAAAGGAAGTCTTAGGACCACTGTCTACGAATTGGATCATTTATTTGAAAAGATAGTTGAAGAAACAGCTAACAAAAATGGTAATTGAGAATATAGAAAAGTATCTGAAAATATGAAGGGTTCCAGATTCCGTACCCCTGTTCTGCTCACCGGAGGCAGCACAAGGTAGCCAAGACCCATTCCTGCTCACAGGCTGAGAATTCGCCTGCCCTAGGGAAGTCACAGTCAGCCTAACGCTGGTTTGTCCTTCTCCCACCAACAGCTCACGTCCTCTGTGTAGGTTTGGGAATGGCATCATATGAAGGCATCTCTCTACCAGTTTTTGGCTGCATTTAATTTCTTAGGTCACATCTGTACTAGAGAAAGAAAATGCACCACACCCCAGTCAACAGCCGGTAGCAAACTACAGCTCACATTTGCCTGGCTAACCCATCTGCTCTCCTGAGCCAGGGTAGCCTCATTGGTACTGCCTACTAGAAGAGTCCCTAACCCATGCTATTCCTCAAATCCCGCAGTATTTCACCTGAGTGCTTGTTGGCGTCAGCCAAAAGCATACCAAAGAGCAGGCTAACAGTTAAGGGGCGTGGATTATCACATGGTAGAGCTCAAGTATGTGCCTGAGCCCTCTTTAGCTCAGTGGCACAGATGTAACCTTAGGAACTACATCCAGTTGGCAGTAATTACAACTGTACTAGCTTGCTCTAAATCAAAAATGCAATGGCAGGAAAACCAGTAATCTTACAGAGTACTATTTCTTGACCAGAAATGTCAGTTAATGTATCACATTTGGATATAATATGTGACGATTAAAAGGGAAGGAACCATAGAAAATCTGAAAAGTTGGCAAATTAAGAAAGTCAAAGGACAGTCAAAGAGAAAACAGTACTTATCTGATGTGGAAATATTCTAAAATGGAAACTGGAAAGCCAGTTTTTTCTTTTCAAGATAAACAAGGTTACAATAAAGAAGTCATTATAGGACCATTTGGGTAGATAGTTTTAGTTCATTATTAAAATGCAGTTGAGGTCCCATCTATGTGGACCTCCTTGTAGGATAAAAGCCTGAAATATGCTTGTGGTGTTTTATTCTGAGACTTTTGAGAAGGACCTGATGCTGAAGTGGGCATGCTTCAATATAAAATAGTCACCTCATCATGCACATGATGGAATGAGGGCTCTACTGAATATTTATACAGTTTGAAAAAAAAAAACAAACCAAAATGCAATAATGTCTTGGAATTAGCGCAATCTCTGTATTACTTGGACAGGTGTTCTGTATGTGATATAATTACTATTAGGTTCCAGGTCACATTTTGACCTGTGAGGTCACCAGTTATTTTCATGATAATTTCTAATTTTACAGGTTGTAGATAACTATGTGCAGGAAAAACTGCACAAAAAGGGAAAACGAAATTACTTTTGTAGACTAGTTTGTGACCTGGGATTAACTGCTTAAGTCTGAAGGCAGAATATAAAAAAGGAAAGGAAAATGTGGCACATCAGACAATGCTGGAACATGATCCATTAGCATTAAGTTGAGTATTGTCTTTTAAGTCACTGAGAGGTAAAGAGAGGAAATAAACTGCTCAAATAAAAACAAATAGAGATTCTGAAAGTGGTCAGCTACTCTTGTGAGCACTGAGGACATAAAGGACATAAATGAAAGAAATTGTGCCAAATTGTAGGATGCTATAGATCAAAGGAAAGTAGCTGAGAGTTTGAGAAGTAAGATTAAGAGTAGGGATTTGGAAACAGTTCTTAATATGAAATTATTCTTCACGGAATACTGGTAAGAAAATAGACCATTGTAACAATGATTCAGCATAAATTTGCCTGTAGATTCAGTATTTGGAGAAGCTGTTCTGCAGAAATGCAGGCAGCTTTTCTGGAGGAGCAAACCAGCTATTCTGGCTTTACCATATTGCCATCAACCAGATGTGCAACACAGTAGGGAACTGCATTATGAAAAATCCCTTTTGTAGTGTGAATGTACGATTCTGTACATTTGGCTTTTTTTACGTCAGTAGGATTATGTTTTTGCCAATGATAGAAACTACATTAAAAGAAGGAAGAGAATATCAATGAAGAATATAAGAAACTGGAATTAGATGCACATAGAGAATAACATAAAGCAAATCTGTCACACGTTACATACCTAGTTTAATAAAAAGAAGTTTTCTTTCTTATAATGACTTTGTATTTTGGAAATGCAGGTGAATAATATAAAACTACAATACTGTAATGCCCTTTAGTGTAGTTTTAGAAAATTATATGAAACAGCCAAACAAAATATTTGAAGTTATCCACTTCTCTCTGGAGTATATTATATATGCTAAACCTGATGTCTGAACTGCCAGAACTGGTAGTTCCTGTTTTGAGGAAAAGAGTTGCTTCAAGATTTCTACAAAAAGAGATTCTGAAAAATCTTATGGCAGATAGAACAGGTCTGCTAGGTAAGTCTTCATAGACTGCTTCTCTCTTCATTGTGATTACATTCTGTGCCCATCACTCCTGCTTAAATAATCACTTGTTGAGGGATTGCCTGTCTATGTTTCCTGAGGAAGTGGGGGGACATAGTTTTTAGGAGCTGCTGGAAGCTAAATTGAAGTATGGGAAGGAGGAGATAACTGCATTCAGCAGCTTGGCTGAAGTGTAGAGGCTTTTCTGGAGACTGGGTGGCTCTGAGCAGGAGTGTAGTGCTGCAAGGAATCCTTCAGCCTATTTGCTCATTTAGCCTATTGAGAGCACACCTAGGTGTCGTGGATATTTTGCACATTGATAGATTAACTAGATTACAAAGAACAACTACTACATTTCAGAAATTCATTATGAAAGTACCTTATGAATAAACTATATGAATAATAAGAAGCAAAACCAAATTGTAGAAACCACTTCTGAGAAGACCTTTTATATGTGATTATGCTATAGCTGTGTAGTCTGCACAAGTGAAGTAGAGCAAAGAAATGGGAAATCTGGGCTAAATGTCATAAACTGCTCTGCAGTTTATCACTTCTCCCCCTCCCCTCCCCCCTGCCACCTTCTTTCCAAGCAAATAATTTGAAGATTCCTGGAATGAACTACTATCTGTGGTTAAAAAAAAGCAAAGAGACTGGATTCTCTAAAGGCAGGCATTTGGGAATAAATGTGAACACAGGTAGTAGCTGCAGAATTGATCTGTTATTATCTTAAATTCTTTGTTTTGCTTTCCTTGGTCCTCAATATTTCTTCTTCATTCAGGCAAAATTCATTGAAAATAATGCAAAATGTGGCATATTTTTACTACAAACTAGTAGTTTTGTAATCGTCAAAAAGAGATTCCTAGTGTACTTCATCTACCAACATCCTTCTAACTGTTTCAGCAGACATTACCTATTTTGACACACTAGAAAGAGATACAGGCTGTGAGTCAAATCTCTCTTCTATTATGCTTGATTCTCAAAGAAAAACTGGATTTATGCCTGTGTATCCATCCATCCATCTGGTTATTTATTGAGAATATTATAATTCTTGTTTTAGCTGTTAACTGTAAAACTGAGAAGATATACAAAATCCCTGGTTTATCCAGTTTTTTTGAAGTAAAGGAAAAAAATAAGAAAAAGTGACTTCCTCTGTATTCAAAGAAAATTGTCATTACTGATTTCCAAAAAAAGTTACCGAAGAGATGTAGAGATATATTATGTTTCAGAGGTCTGTGGGGTCTACTGCTCTACAGTTCCATAAAATTTCAAGTAACATGGATACTACCTAGTTTTACAGATGAAGCAAAATCAAAGAACACACATGCAAAATGGTCAGAATAAAAATCAATGAATAAAATTATTTGATCTCTGTGTTGAAATAAAGTCTGAAAAAGGAACATTATTTCAATTTTCAGGTGAAGGGGAATTCATAGGAGAACACATGAGTGAAAAGGTTTTTGGAAAGCAAGATTTATAAGGCATATTTCAAAAAAGTTGTTTTTGTTTAGTCTAGAGAAGAGAAGACTGGGGAAAATAGCAGGACATCTGAAGATTATTGTGAAGAAGATGGTCACCAATGGTCTTTTGTACCCAGTTGCGGAAGGACAAGAAAAAATTATCTTAGTTTACAGTCACAGAGAACAGGCTACATATTCGGAAAATCCTTTAAAGTACAAGGACAGTTAAAGAGTGGAAGCAAGTTATCTGATGATGCTGCAGCATCTTCCTCACTGACAATTTAGAACAGATTAGACAAAATGTTTCTGTCATAATAATGCTCTTACATCTATTTTCTTTCGTAATTGTTGGCTCCACACAATAGATAACCCAGAATATTAAGTTGTAACTTGAAAAATAAATTTGGAATGTGGAGATAAATTTGTATAGTCTGAACACATGATAAATCATCACAAATTCAGGTTTCTTTTTTTTTTCCTAATAGATGTATTCTTGAATTTTGTATGCCTTTGTATATTTTAATTTTCACTTATTTAATTTTAAAGTTTATTTATCTATAATTTCTATTTACAGATCGTCAGTAAGGATAAAGCATGTTACCTGTTCATGCAAGCAGTGCTATTATTCTGCTTGCGCTGCTTGGTTCTCTGGTCAGGAAGCTGATTTCAGCATTGCCAATCCCCTTTTTTCTTGTCTTCTAATTCTCTGTAGCACATACTCTTCAGGTATGTATAGCTTTGTAGGTATTACAGGGAAATATTCTGAATTCAAAACACATGTAGTTTCTTTCAAGTAACATAGAGGTAAATAGGGTTTACCATTTGACAGAATATCTGAAAAAGTCTGATTCCTAAACAAAACCAGAACTTTAATGGTGAATTTTACTTTCTGTGGTTAACAGGCAATTTTTACAGTGATAAATAAAGTCTGTTAGTAATAAAAATGAAACTTTGTATCTATACTGTGATAATGGAACCCTAAAGTGAAATTAGTTAGTGATATTAGAAAGTATCACTTGTATTTCTGCTCCAAACCTCAAGTTATTTAATTTTCCTGTACTCAAAAACAATATTAAAGAAAATGTATGGTTCATGTTACCAACATTCATGGCCTTGATTAAAATGGGAATAATCCATGTATATGCTTTTGTTAGAGCATAAAATATGTAACATAAGAGTAAGAATATTGAAGGAATGAAGATCATTTGACTATTCAGAATACTGACAGAATTCAGTCTATTCAGAATACTGGCTAGCATGTCTGTTCTCTCTTAGAAATTCAACTTGAAGGATGATGAGAAAGCTATTAATAATTATTACTCTGTTGTACTCTGCTAGATGCTTGAGGACTTATGTGTTTATATCTAACAGTAATTAAAGTCTTCAAATTAAAGCGTTCATCTTCCAGCGGTTTTTCTTGTATTGGGTCTGCAACAGGAAAGGCTGTGAACATTTGCAAATGCACATTTTACTCTACCCTCTTCCCTCAAATTGTGTTAGAAAAGTTTCAATTATTAGAAGCATCTGTATTAAAAATGTGAATATCGTACAGAGAATCAGGTAGCTTTCACTTGGTTAACGTCTCAGAGAGGAAATAAAAAAGTAGCACCCCTTCACTTTTGTGGCTCATTGTATCTTGTTATCTTGACAAGGAACCAAGGGATTCCAGTATGACTTTTTTGTTTAATACTGCACTTGAATCATTTAGATTTACCTGGCTTTGGTTTATGGTTTGTTGGTTGGATTTTTTGTTGTTTCCTTTTGAAGTAGGAGGCAACTGCTTATGCTATTTGAGAATTAGCTTAGGAAGAGACCACCAAAGTCTTAAAACCTTTATAATACAAGCCAATCTGAAGAAATATTGTTGTCAACTTGAATAGAATTATTCAAGAATATGACTCACATAACACTACATCTTTATATTAATACAGTTTATATAGAAGAAAAACAGTATCAGTCAGAGACGTTTTTAGAGGAATGTCTCTAGCAAATGAGTTTTGAATGCTTAACTTACTTTTTTACAAGGATAGGAAAATATAATTCCTGGATAGACATGAATACTGCTTTTAAAAGGCCTCTGAAAGTTGTGTGACTTGACTTCTCATGTAAGTCAGAAAAGTAATTTCTGATCCAAGGTGTTTCATGAAGAGAGAATAATGATTTTAAATTGCAAGATGCCTTCATCAATTGAACAAATTGAGAAAAAAAATACTAAAGCTCATTTTACTTACAATTGAAACCTGCAGTTGTCTGGTTTTACTTTTGAGAACTTGCTCCTCAACATGTCTATTAATTTAGTGGTTTTTGTAATGGAACATTCGCTTTCACAGTTTGAAGCTGCAAATGCAAACAGTATTTTTTAAGCTTTCCCATGTAGTATTTTATTGAACAGTTAAAAAAAGATGCTGACTAAAGAAAGTATTTATATAACCAGAGGGGATTTATTAGGATGAGAAATTTAGTTTTCCTGCATGAGGCCCAGCACAACTACTACAGAAGTCAATCCCCAGCAAGATGACTGTATTTATTTTGGATAGTATGGTATTCAGAAACATACACGGTTAATAATAGATAGATGGATCTAACCCCCATTTTGAAAGGTGTTAACAAAATTATAATTTAATAATTTTGAGAACATTACTTACAGATTAAAAAAGGACATCCAAAACCAGAATAATTAAAGGGTGGTTAGGAAGAAAAAAGATATGCAGTTTGATTAAGTGAGGTAAACAGCCACATACAAGGAAGCTGGAATGATATAATATTTATTTAAGTTGGCAGAAGAATATATGATTGGAGGCAGAATTGGTAGAACACTGCGTGTGGTTATTCTGAGTTATTCTATTTTAGCAGATTTAACAATGTAATGTAATCCCCTTATTTAACGTAACCGCAGTTGGACTGAACAAAGTAGTACAAAGTACATCAGAAAGATATAGGTTGGAAAGTGTTAATATTTAGGAGTGTTAATGTTTTTTGGCCAGTTTTGAGAAATAAATAAGAAAACTTCAGAATTAAGAAAAATTTTATATTTGGAGAACTAGAAATTACGTTTCTATGCAGTTTTGGGCTCTCCAGGCTAGTAGTGTGAGGTACAGCAACAGTAGAAAGAGATAGTTCCTTTATTAATGCGGTTTGTGTCTCTGTTAATTTGTATAGCCCAGTTTTCCATCTAAGTTGGCCAAAGCACAGAGGGTTACTTTAATTGCTCAGTTTCTATGAAGAACATCAATAACTTTTCTGGGGTGCTCTTGGATGCTTCTTTGAGTGGTTGTGAAGGTGCGTTTCATTGCTGGTGTGCATGTGTCCCATGAGTGCAAGGACAGATTATTTGAATGAAAAGGTCCATTAAATGGTATCAGCAGATACTTGAAGCACCCTCATGTCCACTGACCTCAGGGCATTAAATAGCCACATGAATACAAACATGGATGATTTCATTATTTCCATCATACCACAGAGATGGAAATGACGCAGTACATGTACTGTGTGATTTACTTAACTTTAGTTGTAATAGTATAAATAATTCCGTACAATAAATTAAGTCCCCTTATGACCATTAGCAAAATACAGTTTGAGTTAACGTACTAGATATACCTCTTTGTATACAGATTGAGGAGTCATAGGTCCTGGTGTTTAAGATTTTCCCTAGTGTGATTCTTCAGAGAGCAGCATATCCCATAGTAACATTTCCTCTTTCTAAAAGGAAACATAGAGCAGGGAAGGGAGGGAGGGAGGGGAGAAGACTTCCCTTAAACAGAGATCTGTTTATTTCTAAATTCTGCAAGTAAATCTGTAGTTATGATTTAAGATAGTGTCTCTTGTTCAGTGTCCTAAAAGCTGGGATTCTGGTCTTCTGGGACATACCCATTAACAGAGTCCACTTGTATTGGCAGGGAAGTCTGATGGAGGCAAGAGAAACGTGATTCTCAGTACAAGTTGCTGCCCATGCATGTAGAAGGGATAAAAAATTTAGCAGCAATATGACATGCCTTTGGTTCATGTATTTTAAAGTTCAGGTCCTGGAAAGAAGAGTTTTGTTACTTGCGTACTCTCTGCAGGGACCTTGATAGTGGCTGGCTTTGTGTTAAGTGCCTTATGTATTTATAGCCCCAATAGTAGTGGTTGTCTTTGTATTTCAGTACCGTGTCATACATAGTGCTGAGTGACTTGTTGGCCTCGTGGCTTTTCTCTCTCATTCTCTAACAAGCTGTCCAGCTTATTAGAAACAATAAACACCAGAAATAGGGTGCCTTCTACAACTGGTTGCAGAAGCAAATGTACCATTACAAATCAGTGACAGAGCCTTCTGTCTCTACAGGAAGGGTGAGGGGGCTAGCAGTTCAGTGTCGACTATCAGTGCCTCAGCAATTTCATTTGCTATTTCAAATTCAGATTGGAGTAGTATCCATAATCTCCTAACCAATCACTAATCCTCAGGGATTTTGAACTGCCAGCCTGCAAGATGTCTATTTTTACATAGGGATCCATGCAGCAGAGAAAAGATATTAGATTCCTCATAGGAACTCTGGATTACGTTACAGAGTGCTACCCTTGAGTCTCTGTAGTGAACCAAGCAGGAATTTTCTGTTGACTTGGTGTTCGCCCTGCCTCCTCCCAGAAAATGTAGCCACCGCTACAGCCTGCCTCAGAAGATAAAGCATTGAGGTGTAGTACCACAACAGATCGTTGTTCAGTTCACACAGGTCTAAAACTATGTCATCAACAATTTTCAAACTTACAGAAACAGCATCAATTTAAAACATTTTGTTATGGTTTTACTGTTACACATCATATTATCAAGAGCTTTTTGCTTCCCAGAGGAGAGATTGTAGACAGCAACAGGTCAATTAAATCAGCCTCTAGGTCATCTTTCAAAACCAGTAAAAACATCTCAGCATTTATAGTTTCTCCCAAAACATTTTGTACTTTATCTACATTCTGAAAGCACAGCCTTGCAATGACCTGGTACTTGCTGTATCAGGTGTTTGGGGTACACAAAGAAGTCCTCTCCTCATTAAATTTTGAGCGAATGATACTCATTACAGTGTTGCCTTCATACCTTGAAGTACCAAGGGTGTGGGTGACAGACAGATCTATTCAGAGATGGGGATTTGCTCACATTCAAAATCTTTGTGATGTTCAGGAGATGCCTTCTCTCCATATAAATATTTCAGAGTCAGTACTCTCTGCCTTGAACCATAAATAAATTTGGGTTTGTTTTTCAGGGGCTTCCCAAACAAGTGCCAAATAGTCAACGTGATAATATATTTTTGTCAACAAGCCAGTGAGGGGCAAGACCATCCTCAAGACCTTTTATGTGACATACAGCTCTAAGTTAAGCCAGTCAGAACCAGGAAACATTTGGGATTAGAGCTGATAACGTTACAGCCTTGAGCCTTTCTAACCTTCAGCATATCTAGCCATCGTAGCAGGGAGTCAGTAGCACTGACCTGTCTTCCAGAGTCACATTTTTCAAATGGGGGCTTCTAAATGTGTGCTTGTTCATAACAAGTACAAATAGATGTCCTGTTCTAACTAGAGGGATGCTGAAAGCTCCTGACAAAATGTTTTGTTTACCTGTTTATAACATGGGCTTTGTGTGCCCTTTTTTTTTAATCTTTCTTTGTGTCTTGTGAAACTTTCAGTACATTCTCTTTACCTGCTTAGCCAGACATTCTCTTCCAAAATAATAATCAGATCCTGCAGCCAAACCTGGTATGATTATAGCTGATAGACGGGGCGTTGCCTAGGTGAAATCTCCTGACAGAAACTATTTTGCAACAGTACAGATCATTTCGTGTCAAATAGAGTCACTTTAACTAGAGTTACTCACAAACCTGAATGAAAAGACTTTCTGTTTGAGTATCCTGGCATGATCAGTCTCCCTTAACTTCTTCTACTTCAATAGTACAGGATGGTTTAATAACTTTGACACTAAGTGGAGTTAATATAATTTCTCTAAAAATGCATTTTTCTGCAATAGCTGCTTATCTTCTTCTGTACAGTGATACAATATACGTTAACTTGTAGTAAGATTTGGGAAAGGCTTTTGTTTGTATTTTTACCTAACAAGGGAGACCTGTCTTACCTGTCTGTATAATATTTTACAAATAGAAACTGTGCTTTCCTGTCTGCCTGAGAAATAGTTGTGTGTCTTGTAAAACACATGGCAAGGAAAATGGGAGTATACTGCATGAGTTATGAATCTCCTACTTAAATAATAGGAAACTCTCACAAGATTCTGCTGTTTTCGTTATGATGTTAACTGTGCTCACTTAAGGTCTACTCTTGAAAAAATGTCCTCCTCCTTTAGAGGAGGCTTGAACTACTTTAGCTTCAGTTTTCTGCTTCAGATTTTAGATAAAGTTTACATGGATTCCTTGAGCTTTAGCTATTAGCAAGTAATTTTCTTGGAAAAGGGCTGATTTCTGTGGATTGGCAAATGTTCTTCTCTTTATTTCCACTCCCTACTATTCTTTTAGATTCTGCTTGCAGAAAGACCAGCAGGGTTTTAAGAGCACAATATGCATGACTGCATCTTTTCCCCTAATGCATCTTCCCTAACAGTGGAAAAGAATGGCTCTCTCAGAATGTGCTCATCTAAGCTTCCAGTTCCCCAGGATCTTGGAAGGACTTCTTTGCAATAGCAGCTTCAGCATCTCCCACAGATAGCAGGCAGACTGGTGGTTGATTGGCAGAGCTAAGAAGAAATAGATTTCCAGCCCTGGGGCCATGCAGTCTTCTTCAGAGGCTGTAACTACAGCACCCCTCTAACAAACAGTAAAATTTGCTTTTTCAGAACAGCAATAAATGTTTCAAAGTCACAAACAAAAAAGATGGACAGGGATCAACTTTTCACCTTCTCTATCAATAAAAAAATAAGGATGCATCAGAGGACACTAGCAGTAGGCATGTTCAAAGTAAATAATACAATGAATTATATTACTTTATATGTTCATGGGTGTTATACTCACAACATTCTTTGACTAAAGACAGTATAGATTAACAAATTTCACAACAATCAAAGGAGAGACTGCACAAGGCCCTGGAAGAGAGATCTAGTGAAAGTCACTGACTGGACAAACCCCATCAGGTTCAGGAAACCTTCCAAGCTAAAATAAAGTTGGATGCTGGAATGTATGGGCATTATCAAGGGTGCTGGTCCTGGTCTTGCTGTTCACTGAGGGAATATTTGGATAAGAATTGGTGTATGTCAGCTATTGGAGATAGGTAAATGGGCCAAGTGTATGCCTGGCCTGAACCAGTCTGACCTCTTTAGTATTCTTAAAACAAGGTTTGTTTATGAATCATGACCTACTCATGGTCTTTGCAAAAATGAAACAAAATACTTTCTGGACTTTCCCCTCTTTAAATTCAATCAACTAGAGTCAACCTTAGTCATTCTCATTCCTTGTACTGCACTTTCAGCTTTGCTAACTTCGCAGTCGGTAGTGTTTCAAAGATTTTATAACATATGTTAATGAAATGCCTCTACCTCTCCTCTTTTTTCTCACCTAATCTTTCCCTTGTTTAAATCAAACTGTATTCATCTTTCTCTCTCTAGAAACTTGTTGCTACCATTGTAATTCTGAGTAGTGGCTTTTCTTGTCCTTTATACTGGCCTGCAGATTCGCTTTATTACAGAGAGGAAATCTTTGAGCCTGCCAAAGAAAAGAGCAAGGAAAATAATAGAAAAACATGGGATAGTGTTGTTTCCATCACAGTAATTTGGGAGGAGGAGGAATTTCATTCTGATCCTTCTTAAGTGAATAGATCAAATCCACAGATCTGTGATACTAAATCTGTAAGTCATATTCCAAAATGCAGCAAGCCAGGATCACAACCTTAGGAAATTCTCAGAAATAACTTTCCTCTCTTCCTTTAAACTTGGGAAGCTGTCCTGACAGTAAGTTTATCCTTCTAAGTCACTTTGCAAGGACAAGGAAGTTTAATGGGAAGTCTCAATTTTTAGCGGAGATTAAGATGGTGAATCCTTATGTTCAGTTCCCTGGTTAGCCTGAAGTCCGTCCAGTTTTCAGTAGATAGGCATAGGTGCAGCTATAGCTTGAGGAGGGGAAGAATGGATGGAGGAACAGGGAAGGATCTAGAGCTCTTCATAGCATCCTTTCACCCTTCTCCTCCTGCTGCTGGTAAATCTGCACCTGAACAGCCAGTGCATTAAACAAAAAGCCTATCCTGTTTGGCGTCTTACTTTGAATGCCTCAGGTATTGAGGAAATGAACGCACACCTCTGTGCCAGGGCTCTATCTCTTTAGCTTTGTATGTACACCAGTAGGTACAGTAGGGACCCATTCTGGTTTGAACATACTATAGTCTAAATGGCTATAAGAGAAAGGAGGGAATTCACGTTTTCTGTTACTTGTGTGGCCTCCTGGAACGATTAATATGTGGTTAATGAGTTCTCTCTGTATGCTTTCTTTAAATTAAAAGTTTATTTTTTTAACGAGACCATTTAAAATTAATTATGAAAGTAGGGCAGCCAGTATTAAGGTTAAATTTACTATAGTATTTTAAAATAACACAATAAAAATACCATGCCAGACATTTTCTATGCCGAAGTTTTAGATAAAGTCAAACCACTGAAGGGGTGGAAGTCACTGGCAGAGCATTTGGAATTATAACGTGCAGAATGTGGAACTGGCTTCTGATAGCTTTTCTTTTTCTCTTTTAATGTACTCATCTATTTTATATTAACGACTAGTATGTTCAAAATTGAAAAATCCACTGGGAGATGAAAAAGCAGGTAATTTCATTTTTTCTCATTAGGTCCATGAATGAAATCTGGACGAGGATTAGATGTACTAGTTGTAAAGTCTTGAAGGTCATGCTAACCAGAAACAATCACTTAAGTTCACCAACTAGCAGTGATTCATCCTTGTTGAATAAATCAGTTTTCAATGCAGTATGTTCTGATAACTTTTTTTTCTTACGTGCTATGTACAGTTATAGCTATTTAATTTAACCAAGAAAAAATGAAGGGCTCTTTTGCTACATTTTAATTGAATTCCATTTTCCATCTACATACACATTCTTATAAATTATAATTGGAAGACAAAGTCATGGTAAAGAGAAGCCATTAAATTTTCTATCATAGAATGTAAAAATTAAGAATAAGAAGTTCATTATATAGATGATTAAATAAAAATTGTGCAGGCATGAAATCACAATCTAGATAGCAAAAAGATCATGTTTTATAAAGAGGATATATTTAATTGAATAAGGGTCTTGAAAATAAAAGAAAAAAAAAGGAAATGTAAAACTGGACTAAAATAGACTGTGTAAGACAACGCTTTTCTCTTTTCTGTTTTAAAAGATAGCTAGAATTGATAATTGAACTCAGGGACACAAACCAATTCACCCAGTCTGCTGATAACATGCACTTGTAGTTCTGGGTCCTAAACAAACACAATATGGGCCTTGCAAGTGCTTTAGAAAGCCTTGGTTAATAATCAGTTGTCCAGGAGTCCCCTCTGACCCGCATGGGCCCTCCTTCCCTTGGAACAAAACCCCAGCAGCTGTTGCCTGTTTGAGCCATCGCGGTGCAGAAGTTGAGCCCTTGTCACCGCCGCCTCCCTCGGCTCTCTGGCTGCGTGCAGTGAGGGAAACCTGCATCTGCATCTTGCGTTCAGAGCAAATTAAAGAAAGCTGGGCAGCTGAGTTACTGCCTCGCTATAAGGTAGAAGGAGAGGACCCAGGGTTAGATAACCCTGACTATCAAGTGTGTTGCCTCGACAAACAGTAATTGCTTGACAATTGCTCTAGGCTTGGAAAACATACGTTATCTTGTTCATGCTGTATCCGCTGATAGAGATTGTTTTCATTACACATACTGGATATTTCTAACTCCACTGAACCTACTGATGTGTGAAAACATAGATAAGTTCAAACTAGAGGTCTGAAACTTGAAAGTCTGAAACTTGAAAGTCTCTTCTTTGTTCAAGTTACTCCTTTTGGCTTGCGAATGTCTGTCTTTAACTCAAGAATCAATCTGTGTCCAGCATCTACAGTGGTCTTTGGAATGCTGGGGGGGTTTTTTGTTGTTGTTGTGGGGTTTTTGTTGTTGTGGTTTTTTTTTTTTGTTGGTTTGGGTTTTTTTTTTTTGAATGCTGTCTTTGTTAGAGCTGGAGGAGTTTCAATGAAAGAATATCTCAGTTTTGTGCTTGGTGAATGCTATTGTCATAATTATTTCCCTGTATAGGTTTCAGCATTAACGTTGTTGGACACATTAAAGAACAATCCACACTCACGGCTCAGTATTTAAGGCATATGCAGAAGTTCAGCATTCGTTACATATTTTATACTCTGTAAGAAGAAGTTAATTTTTTTGGTCTGTATTGTAACAGAACTTCCTTTTGAATGACTGTCTACAGTTACTGTTTCCTCCCCTTTTGGCAGAAGTTTTACTCAGAATATAAATGTGAACCTCTTCCAGTTGAAAACAATCTTATTTGAAATACAGTATTCCTTTTTCTGAAAAGTTGCTGAGTCTCTCCCTGAAATAATCTTATCTTTTTTATGTTTTTCCTTATTATTAACACGTTATTATTAACACGTCTGCTGAAGTATTGAGAAACTTCTCAGTACAAGAAAGGCTGTAGAGAAACACACAAGATTATAGGAAATTTTCATGGGGTGTAGGTTGCTAAAATAAAATAAAGGAAGGGTAGGAAGCATGCAATGTATAGCACTCATAGGGGCTCAAGTGGTTAGGGAGGTGTATTAAAGGAGAGGCAGCAGGAGTCTGTCAGGGGTCAGTACATGGTCACTCATGACCTCAGGGGCATAGAGACGTGGAATCCTTGTGACATAATTTGCAAGAGAATGTGTGGGCTTTGATTCACCCATTTACACAGCATCAGAAAGTAAATAGGAGACTGCTTTCTTATTTGATGAAGACTTCAGTCATCCAGATCAGCATCTTCCATTAAACTTCTTATCTTTCCTTCCATTTTCATGTGCCTCTTGTGTATTTCCAGCAGGCTCTCCCTCTAGAATGATGACTCTTATGCATAAGAAAAGGACAGTTTTGCTATTACTAAATTTGTTGTCATATGACACAACCTGTCATTATTGTCATTCTTGCTTCCAAATGAAATATCTCCTAGTCTGTGTGTTGAAACTGCTTATTATTAACAACTACAATTGTAGTACCTCGATGTAGTATACAGCTTTTCTTCTGTAGACCTCAAACTTCTTTTGAGCCTAGAATGAGATTTTGTTCCTTTAAAACTCTCAGAGCTCAGGTAATAGTGGCTGAAGCAAGATTAAACAGGATTTATTCCTTCACTGTTAGGCCACTTGACAGATTGATACAGCTCTTCTAGCCTCTGAGTTCCACTGGCTCATCCCAGCATTTATGCAGTGCTTTGTGCAGACTCTTTCTCCCCGTGCGAAACTTGCCATGTTCCAACAGGAGGTGGCTTATGGCTTCCTTCCACAGTTCCTGCAGGAGTATCCCCGGGTGAGACATGAGGCTTTTAGTGCCCTTTCCCAGTCAGGTCTTCATATTGAATGTGAAGAGAGTGGAAGACTGGTGAGAATTTCAATCACCGTAATTTTGGGTTTCTTCTTTTATATGGAGATATGATATGGCATGAGAACTCCTCTTAAGAGACATCTTCATTAGTTGGATTAGCCTTTTGACATCCAGTAGGCATTGCTGACTAGGCACCTTGCCTTGGGAACTGTGAGTTTTATATTTTGAGAAAGACAAATATAGAGCTAAACAAAATGTTGCTAAACACTTATTTCAGATCTTAGGTTATTTTAGACTTTTATAACCCTGGTATGTGTAGCATTGGCACATCCTGTAAGCATTATTTTATCTCTTAGATCCAGTGAGATGTAGGACAGTTTTAACTGTCCCTGTCTTAGAATGGAAAAGCCATTGCTGAAATTCTGAGTCAAGGACAGGATTATTGCCCTTCTCTAGACTCCCATTCCAAACTTTGGCCAAAACACCATCCATCTTCCACCTTGATATAGATTTAACATTGGCAGTTTGATTTAACTTAAAGTGTCTGTAGGAACAGTAACCAACAATCTGTACTCAGATGGTAGGATGAAAGAGCAATTATATTCTTTAATGTGTTAATCAATCCTGTTTATTTAAGCATATTCAGGAAATTATGGTAAGTTGCTTAACTTCTCTTTTAATTTATTTACAGGTCTACTTTGCGTGTAGTGCTGAGCTATTGTGATAGTTTGATTTTTATGATTTGCATCAAGCATGAAGCTTTCAAAGCCATGTGTCAAAGGTAAGTTATTTCAATAATACTGTTATTTGTATATGTCCCTAAAAATATTGTATGTTTATGGGAGAGGTTTTCATCACTTTGTTGAAGACTCAGCTCTGTTGAGAAGTCACAGTCCTGAGTAAAGGATGTTATGAAGCAGTAGGAACTCCTGCAGAGAGCCCTGAGAGAGATTTGCTCCCTGTGCTTGCCAATATAGTGAGGAAATGTTCGTACTGCACCAGCTTTTAAAATAGTGCAACCTGATCCTTTCTTTACAGCTCACAGGGTGGGGGTGGGGAGTGAAGGGGAAAGAATAGTAGCCCATATCCTCCTTCTCACTTTGGGTCTGGTTTTCTCTGTTGAGCGAAGAGAGCATTAATTGTGCTTGACTATTATGAGAAAGGACCCTTTGCTCTTACCCTTCACATTTCTTGTGACATAGGCCAGATTTAATCTATTCCGTGTTAGGAGAAACTAAGTACACTTTGCAGTGTCATAATGAGATTCCCCCTCATTTTCATTTTCCCTCAATGGTATGTAAATCATTGCTTGTAAGGAATAAAAATCTGTAGGAGTTACGAAACCAAAGTGATTGCACTAATGTGGAACTCCTTCTAGTTAGCCTGCAGTGTTTATCGCTCTCCTTAGTGTCATAAAACTAAGATGAAATACACTTCAAAACAAAAGAGACCGTCTAATTTTTCTGTATCTAACTAATAAAAGTAAAATTGACAAACTAATGTAAATTACTAAACAAATCTCTAAAAACAAAGATGGACAATGTGTAAGTCAGGAAATTGTTTCGTTGAGAATTTAACTTGTCCGTAAGGTTTTAAAAGTTATCCAGATATAGGAGTTTATAGATTTAGCTTAGAAAGACTACCAAAATTAATATTTAGTCAGTAGTTGTGACAGCCAATCAGTACGCTGTCATACAGTGGAATCTTTGTGAAATTTATTGTTTTATAAAAAAGGATGTTCATGCAAATACCACATTCAGACAGAAATGAGAATACTAAGAGTCCTTAAAAAGCAGTCTTGATATTCTGTTTTTCTAGCTAGTGTAACCTAGTTTTCAGCATATTTATTTTTTACTTCTTTGTGGAGTCTAAAGGCATATTTCTCATCTGATGAACTACTACTGAATTCCTAGTTTTCATTCATCAAAGTATTTATTCGTACCTGTAATCCATGCTAAGAACACTTTTTTAGTGTCTGCTAGATGTATCTTGTGTACACATTATGTACATATTTTGAAGTGATGCTCTGACTAGCTAATATCTATACATTTGTTGTATTCAGAATGCTAACTGTATGTGTAGAAAATAGTAAGGAAAACTACTACAGTACTTTAAAATATTCATAAGAATATATTACTTTTTATGAAGCATTAATGCCAAACTTGTAAACTGTTCTATTAGACATCCATCAATATAGTTAGAGGGTAAGACACAGAATCTAAAAGTAGGTTCAAGAGAAGGAACTAAGGAAAAAAATACTGCTTGTTTCCAGATGCTAGAAATGAAACCTGCATAAGGGTTTATCCAAGAATGCTATCAGTCTTCAGTTAGAGGTATCATGCCATCACTGGCTAGCTGCTGAAAGTAAGAGAGAGCTTTCCTTTCTTAACCAGTTTCCATAAAACACCAGTTACTATAAAAGGATAGCTGGAGCTGTTCTGCTCTCTTCCTGTGCCTCAGGCTCCATTTTTTAAAACTTTTTTTTTCTCCCCCTGTATCTTATCCATTGTAAATAACTACTGCACTTTACTGCTGTTAGTAGTATTGTCATATGGCTGCAACAACATAAAATGGACATTTTGGATAACATAAGAGCTGGATAGAGGCTTCTAAAAAGCCATAACTGGACTTGCAGTCTTGTTAGTTATGCATGGCTGCTGCCTGTTAAAGTGCTACTGTGCAAAAGCTGAAACACTGGAACTGCCTGCTTGCAGAACCAGGAAGACTGTGCTGTCTGAATCAGTCAAATTTCCAAATGTAAGTTAGTAACACCCTTTACAAATGAAAAGATAGAAATGTGTCTAGAGTTTTAAACAAAAGCTGTAGAAATCCACGGCATGGGCCTTTATGGTGATCAGAGAAAACTGCTTGTTATCATTAGGAATTCTAGGGCTGCATTTTTGAAGAAAGATCTGGGATCTTATGTACAGAATTAGACTACAAAAAAAATTAAAAAGTATCAGACACCAAATGGTACAGACAGACTGGTCACATACACAGTAATACAGCAGGAGTTGACTGACAACCTTTTTCAAGTGTGAAAAAACAAAAGAAAGGGTCATTCAGATAATCATGTGCTAAATTACTCATTTATATACTTCAAGTATCAAAACGAAAGCAGAGTCAAATAAACTAATAACAAACAAGCCTTATTTTTATAAACAAAAAAAAAGATCATGCAGACTTAAAAAGATCTTGATCATGCAGACTTAAAAAGCCTTCATACTGTAACGTAAAACTGAAAAACTGAATAAAAACTACATACTGTACATATAAAAATACAGGTTTCAACCCGGTAAGTTAATACAAATTCACTTTTCTTTGAACTCTAGTAAACCAACTCTAATCTCCAATGGGTTTTGAAAGTTAAATCAGAAAGGACTGTCAGTGTGAGGAGGTGTGTATGTGTGTATGCATGCACATACACACACACACATACACACACACATATATCTTGTTCCTTAATGGATAAATTTAAGATATACATATCTTAAAAGAGAAAATAGGTTGATATCTAATACCTTTATGTGTGGGATATTGAATTGGCATTTGTCTATTATGTCTGGGAGTGTGACAGATCTGTGGAACAACTAATACCAATTCAAGGCCAGAATGTAAGGGCAAAGTGGGTTTGAGGTACACAAACTGAGCTCATGGCGATGGGAGTTGGCTCCATTTTCTGTGCCTCAGTCATTAAGCCATGTCCCTACCCAAGCTGCTTTTCCAGTCCACCTAATAGGTCTAGCCACCTTTTGTTTTCAGAGAACAGGCATTGTTGGGGCTCGCTTTATACTGTTGCCACTTTGATTCTCTCTGTGACAAGCTGCAGAGCCACAGAAGCAGCCTGGCAGCAGCACTCGAGCTCCAAGTGCAGCAGAAGTAGGGAGCCCTGGAGGAGCCAGTCACAGCTCTCGGTCACTGGCCAAGCCCATTGCTTGTAGAAGTTAGCATGCTTAAGTTGACATTGATCCCTCAAGGGACCAGCTACCAGCTAAACAAAACTGGAACACAGGGCTAGCCAAGCATAGATCCTCTGTGACCCTGTGTCAGGACCTGTCATCCTGTTGTAAAAGCCAGCTATGTTACCTCCTTGCCCTCTGAGGCTCCTAGGGAATCCCCAAGTAAATGAAGAGGGGAGTTATTTACATCTCCTTCATGTCTCCAGCCCAATTTAGAAAAAAACCAACAAAAAACCCAAACAAAACAAAACAAAACCAAACCAACCAAAACCCCAAGAGATAATGGAGTACTTTTAAAAGGCATATTTGTTCCCTTATGAAGGGACTTACTACAAAAAAGCAAGAATAATTTGCTCAATTAATTATAGATAGTGGAAAATGTGGAAGTATCTCTGTGGTTAAAGAAGTGAGCATACTGTCATTGATGGTATCACGACTGTTGTATAAAGCTGGGAAAGGCAGATGCGTTGGAATATTACTGGTAGGTTAGAATATTTAGAAGCCAGGAGTTCTATAAAGTCTATTAAATATGCTGAGGGTAGAAATGCTCATTTGCTTTTGCAGAGGAAATAGAGCAAAGATACACCACAGCAGAGAAAGCTAGCAGGACAAAGGAGATACTATTGACTCATTCCAGACTGCCGACTTAGCAGCTCAACTTTGTTTCCTTTTAACTTTTGTAACAGTAGGAGCTCAAAGCTTCTCAGTCTATTTTTTGCACAAATAGAAACACCCAGACTTCAAAAAGTAATATGCTTTGAAGAAACCAAAACCATTAACACATTTAAAACTGTTTGTACTATTAAACAGGGCTTCGTGGTTACTTAAATTTTGCAGCAAGTAAATGCTGGTGTTTTGGTAATAATTTTTACACTGCTGCATTCTGGCAGACAATTCTTGACAAATATCAGTTTGTAAAGCACTTTTTGTTGGTTTTAGTGTGACACAGTTTTATTGACTTTGCAGTGGCTAAGTACTGCTTCAGTATTTTCACAGACTGAGTAAACTCCGCAGACACTTTTTCCCAACGCAGTAGCATATTGCAACAAGTTTCTAACCCTATAAAATTACACTTGTAACACTGGGGAAAGCATATGATGCGTGAAATTTAGATTTTGTCCTCGGTACTTAAGTCTATATCCCTTTAAAAAAAAAAAAGTAATATTTTTATTGTCCACTCTGGACAATGGAGTGTCCAGGGCCATCGATATGACAGCTTCTACGCTGACGGCGTCCCTGTGCCAAAGTCCCATCAGGACCATTGTCTCCGGCAAGAGACCGGCCTCCGGGTCTCCGCTCGCTCCCGGAGGGAGCGGTGTAACTTCACAGACACCCCACGCTTACAAATGCACCTCGCCTCTCTCACGAGCAACCTCTTATACAGTGTGCGCTTAAAACGTCATACAACGTCATAAACTCAAACTGATTGGCATCGCGTAGGCCACGCTGGTACTGGAGCGTGTAAGTTGGATTTAACTTTGGAAGCGTTTAGTCCTGGTCTCGGCGAGGCCCTGCAGTCCCCGCCGCCGCGCCCCGAGGAGCCGCTCACGGCGCCGGTCCCGCGGGGGGGCCGGGGCGGGNGTGGCACCGAGCCGGCCGGGGGGGTGGTGAGGCGCGCCCCCGGTTGTTTCCCTGCGCGCATGGTAGCGGCACGAAAGGTAGCATCACTGGAGCAGGGGATGATGTAATTCTCCCTCCGGCCGGTGACTGCCTGCGCTTGCACCGATCCGACTTGCAAATCGGAGGGGGGTGGTTGTTTTATGCGTGATCATATCAGCATCTCCTGACGGCGCACCCCCCCCCAACGCCGCTTTAAACCCCGCTCCGCTCATCCCTCCCCTCTCCGGGGCACGGAGGAGGGATGGGGCTGGGGGGAGGAGGGGAGCCCCGCGCCGTGTGTGCAGGGTAAACACGCCAGTGAGCGCCGCGCCGAGCGGTAAACAAGTCTGAGGTGCCCTCCGCCGCACGGCAACTTGCTGCGGGCGGGGTGTCCCCCCCGCACACACACACGCACGCACGCACACTCACTTCCCCCTAACAAAAGCCTGTTTAATATCAGCGTCAGCTTTTGTTCGGCGGGCGGCAGCAGCCGTCCCCTCTCCCGCTCACCTTCTTTCACCGGTCNGCAGCCGTCCCCTCTCCCGATCCCCTTATTTCACCGGTCGGTCCCCCCGGCCGAATCCACGGGTCCCCCACGCCCCGTCCCCCCTGCGCGCATCCCCGTTCGCTCCGTGGCGCTATCCCCTCACCGCCTCCAACCCTCCCCCGGCTTCCCCGGAGCTCCCGGTCCCTGCTGCCCGCTCTCTGGGGCAGCAGGCAGGTAGGCGAGCAGGCGGCCCCCCCAGTCCCCGAAAAGGCAGTAGCTAAATGGCACTTACTGTCAGAAGAGAGGGCGAGGGGGGAAGCTCTTCTCTCTTTTGCTGCAAAAGCAAAATAGCCACCCGCAGGACGTTGCCAGCATAGGAGGCAGCAAGGGAAAATAA